>JAJPUD010004417.1:150102-198502 GCA_023553655.1 Myrmecobius fasciatus | reverse complement strand
GGTCAATGTTGAAAGGTCACTCATATGTTTTGCAAATAAAAAAAATGAAAAAAAAAAGAAGAGTAGAAGAAAGGATAAAAAAGTGAACTCTTTCCTCAGAACTGTCTCTTACTTTCTAAGACCATCAGAGAGATCCTCCAGCCAATCAGTCCTCTCACTTGTCTGTATCCCAGTGAACAATACCCTATAATTCCATCACATTAACTAATTCTTGAATTTCATCAGTGACTACCTGTGATGACTAATAGTCTAACATTATATCAAGAGGCACTGTCTGCAATGTATTCACACCACAGCTGGGCCTTTTGGATAATTTTTTATAATCTCTTATTAGATTGTTTAGTAAAACTCTAAACACCTTCTTTGCATTATATTGATTATGAAGAGCTTTAGGGTTACTTCCAGTCACTCAGACAAATGTCACAATCCTAATAAGTTTTTACTGATGACTTATATGAGGAGATATCTATTTGTAGAGCACAGTAAATCCTGAAAGCATGGTACTATACTTTTCACAAAAGTAGAAAAGGGTAATGAAAGGGAAAGGAAAGTAATAGAGAATTGTATCTCTTACATATGTTCCAAACACACACACACACACACACACACACACACACACACACACACACACATCTCAATACCACCAGGATACAAGTATTAAAATTAGGCTGGAGTTACTCTCTTTTCAAAAGATCTTATTAATCTTGAATCCCTTACCAAGAATATCTCTAATCAGATCCCCTAATTCCACTCCCACATATAAATTTCTTCCCTGACCATGAACCCACTATTTGGAATGCTAGCTCTTCCAGATTCTCATATTCCTAGCAAGGCCTCAATATCTCAGCTCCATTCCTCATCAACTTTATACTGTCATTCACAGCATCATTGGTTTTTCCTGATTTCCCTGAAAATTATGATATTAATCTTTAGACTCTCAAACAAGAAGCAGAGTAGCATAGTAGAAAAGGCAATGGTCTTGGAAATAGAAAAATCTAGATTCAAATCCCATTTTGAACCCTTCCTAGCTGTGCAAAAGTAGACAAATATCCCCATTTTCTGTGCCTCAGTTCCCCCACATATAAAATAAGGAATTTGGGCTTAATAGCCTCCCTTCTAGCTCTAAATCTGTGATCCTATAATAATTGTGAACTATGCAAATCAATCAACCTTTCTAAACATAGGTTTCTTCATCTGAAAAATTGAGGTAATTGTAACAATTGATCATTGCCTGATTCCTAATAGCTTGCTGGGTTGTCACCATGTTCATAAGATAGTTTAGTCATTCACAATGAAAAATAAAATTTAAAAATAAATAAAAAGCAAAGAAGTGAACAGAGAATAGCAGGGAGTAAAAAATTGGGTCAATAGAAAAAGGAGAAGAGAATCACAGAAAGGACAAATTATAAATTATTCTATACTATAAGGGTTTGGATTCATGTTAAAAATTCAGAGTTGTTACACTATTAATGAAACTATATATGACACACTATATTAATAAAACAGCAATAAAAATAGATGATTGTATCAATAAATGCAGGAATGGCTTTTGAAAAAATACAACTTTCATTTTTCTTTATTTGTTTTTCAAAAGAAGATAAAATACCTATGGTGTTGAGATTGCAAGAAAGGAATTTGTAATGGAGGCAAAGTTTCAGAGAATAATTGAGAATAGGAAAAGAAGCAAGAAGTCAACAAAGGGCATCAGAGAGCATTCATGATGGGTAAAAGTGGGAGAGTACCAGAGAATGGTACAGAACAGTTGATGGCAGCAAGAAGCAATACAAATGAAGTGTCCTCCATCCTACAGGACAGAAAAACTATGAAGATCAAATAGGAAGATTTCAGGAGGTAGGCTAAGACAATTACATCAATCTAGTCTATGAAGAAAGATTTGGTATAGGAAAGTAGACAAAGGTTACATGTTCCACTCCACTCCTAGTCCTATTCTTGGCAAATGAAAATCCTCCCAAAGTTCCTAACAGGGTCATTATGGGGGTTGAAAATAATCTGCTTATCACAGAAGAAATACCAATCAGGACTGAAGGGAAACAACATTGAAGGGGAAACAAAAAGTGAAAAACAGCTTTAGTCCAAGAGTCTAGAGAATAGTGCAGTAACAACAATGCATTGAAATCTCTCACTGACTGTTCAATTTCCCAGTGATCAGGAAAATAAAAAAACTTGATCAAAGTTAAGTAAGCTACAAATTAACTACAATAAATTAATTACTATGAAATTATGTAACTAGTAAGTAATGATTGCCTTTAGTTCCTCTTATTGTTGTTCATCCTTTGTTCTCAAAGAGAACCAATGATATCTGGAGGGTGATGTTTTGCCAAATTGAATTTAAGTGAGACAGAGCTGTTTAAAGTCATCTGGTCCACTCTTTGCTCCAGAGTCAACCGAGTTGAGTGACAAGACATAGGTCAGAATGACTGGCAATGGCCCAGGATGGAATGGAATCCCTAGCCTTTTTAAGCTTAGGTCTTTCCCAGGTCTTAATTTGTCTAAAGCAACAGCTCTTTAGGAGTTAAAGGATAGGTAAAAATTGAGCCCCCACCCCAAAAAAGAAATGACCTAATTTACCTTTACAAAAGAATCAATCGAGAGAGGAAAACCTATCTTTTGACAGACAGAAACAATTGCTATTTATACTAACTCTGAACCATTAAGCCCCAAACAATGAGCAAGAGAGGCTTGATCTGGGAACTATTTTTGGCCAGTCAATGAGTCAATATCTACTAGGAGTCAGACCTACCTTTTCTAGGTACTCTATAAACAACAAAATAAAACAGTCCCTCCTGGAGGGACTATATCACACTATATCAGTGAAGATAATGTGCATATATTTAAGTATAAGCAAAAGGTACGAAATAAATATAAGATAATTGCAAAATTTCTGTTGGATCATATGGAGAGCATCAGGATCATGATTTTTATTAAGAAAAAATTCAGAGGCTACACTCTGCCTAACTAGTACACTAGCTATGGAGGTCCTTGGGAAAGTAACAACATACATAGAAACTGGAAATAAAAGCAGTACAGTTTGATTTAGGAGTCACCTTCAAGTTCAGAAGGGGAGGATAAAGGATCTAAAAACACTGATTGAAGAGAATTAATACCAGGTCATCACTGGAGTGCCAAGGCTATCTTATCAGTTAGTAGAATAATTTAAGATATTCTCAGAGTAATGAAAAAGGAGATCACACATATAACCAGAAATATCTCATTATTAGAATGCATTCAATAAATGCTTACTAGGGCATATGATCTGTATTGCATATTGTATATGATTTTATATCATGCATGTGTATATGTTTTTGATCTACTGTAAATAATTTTGCTTTACATGTTGTGTATTGCATGAAATCTATGTAATTGGTCAACATGTCACAGAGGGAGACAGAAGGAAGGAAGGAAATGAAGGAGTCAAGGAGAAAGGAGAAAGACAAGGAAGAAGGGAAGGAATGAATGAAAGAAGGAAGAAATGAAGAAAGAAAAAAAGGAAGAGAAGGAGAAAAGAAGAAAATGACACAGAAAAATAAAAATGTTTCTAAGTCCATGGCCAGAATTTATTTTTTTTAAATAATATCTTTTTATTTTCAAAATATATACAAAGATAGCTTTCAGCATTTACCCTTGCAAAACCTTGTGTTCCAAATTTTTCTCCCTCCATTCCCTCACCCCCTTTCCTAGACAGCAAGCAATCCAATATATGTTAAACGTGCAATTCTTCTATATGTATTTCCACATTTATCATGTTGCACAAGAAAAATCAAATCAAAAAGTAAAAACAATCAGAAAGAAAAATAAAGCAAGCAAAAAAAAGATGAAAATACTATGTTATGCTCCACATTCAGTCTCCACAGTCCTCTTTCTTGGATACAGATGACTCTCTCCATCACAAGTCTATTGGAATTAGCCTAAATCACTTCATTGTTGAAAACAGTCAAGTCCATCAGAGTTGATCATCACAATAACCATGTCGCTGTGTACAATATTCTCTTAATTCTCCTCACTTCAGTTAGCATCAGTTCATGTAAGTCTATTCAAGAATTTCTGAAATCACCCTGGGGATAGTTTCTTATAGAACAATAACATCCATATACCATAACTTATTTGGCCATTCCCCCAACTGATGAGCATCCACTCAATTTCCAGTTCCTTGCCACCACAAAAAGAGTTGCCACAAACATTTTTGCACATGTGGATCCCTTTCCCCTTTTCATGATCTCTTTGGGATACAGACCCAGTAGAGACACTACTAGATCAAAGTTTGCTTTTTATTTGTAAAACATTTGCAACATAATTTTTCAGCATTGACCCTTGCAAAGCCTGCTGTTACAAATTGTTCTCCCTCCTTCCACCTCACCCCTCCCCTAGATGGCAGGTAGTCTAACACATGTTAATTAAGTTAAAATACATGACAAATCGAATATATGTATATATATATATATTTATATTTATACAGTTATCTTGCTACATAAGAAAAATCAGATCTACAAGAAAAAAACCTGAAAAGGAAAACAAATTGCAAGCAAACATCAACAGAGAGCATGAAAATGCTATGTTGTGGTTCACAATAAGATCCAACAGGCCTCTCCCTGGGTGTATATGGCTTTCTTCATCACTGAACAATTGGAACTGGTTTGAAACATCTCATTGTTGAAGAGAACCATGTCCATCAGAATTGCAGCCCTTTTTGTAGTGGCTGGAAACTGGAAACTGGATGCCCATCAGCTGGAGAATTGCTGAACAAATTATGGTATATGAATGTTATGAAATATTATTGTTCTGTAAGAAACGACCAGTAGGATGATTTCAGAGAGACATGGAGGGACTTGCCTGAACTGATGCTGAGCGAAATGAGCAGAACCAGGAGGTCATTATTCACAGCAACAACAATACTATATCATGAGCAATTATCATTCATGATAGCCATCATCACAGTTACAAGACACATAAGCAATCAAATGTATATAACTCACTTCTAAAATCTTGTACATGTAAACATAATGAGGATACACATTACCAAGAAATATTGAAGAGTATGCATGATAGCATGCATAGTAAGATTTTATAAATACTAAATTGTATAAAACACAATTCAAAGAATAGTTATATACAAACACATATTTTGCGTTTATCACTAAAAAATTTTGTTATTGAATAAATGATTTATCTCTCTGGTATGTCTAACCACTGGTTCAATTATTCTAAAACTATTACTATTATTTTCTAAATCTCTAAGTGTTTGATTCTCTACATCATATAAGGGTAACAACTGAACTCAGATACGGTTCGTGTAGCTTATTAGAATTCTTAATTGTTACCCTCTTTTCTTTCAATAATTATTCTCACTATAAAAGTGAGTTTCTGTGGATTTCAATTCTACCTTACTCTTTGAGTTTTTATTCACCTTTGGCTGAGATCCTCATAGTTGAACCAACTAGAACCTTGAAGTAATCTCATTAAGTGAAAATGCAAGGTAATCTGTCTGGTCTTAGTTAAATTGCCAAAGATTTCATGGCAGTTGAAAGGAATTTGATTACCACAATATAAATATCAAGTTGTCTGAAGTTGGTATCAAGGAAAAAAGAGTTCAAAATTACAGCCTGCATTGGATTGTGTGCCATGTTCATTCTAATGTGACTTTCCTGTTGACCTTCTAAGTTTTCTTGAGCTGGAAAGGTGTGTCACTCTGTCATTGTATGGGTTCTTTCACTCCAGAATTCATTTTGAGATGTTATTTAAAGTTGCTTGGAGGAGAATTTGGAATAGTTTAAGTGAGTTGTTGCCTTTTCTCTATCTTGGCTCTGTCCCCAGAGACTTTCCAATGTTAGTAAGCTCTACAGAATAGCAGAAATGGGAAAGAAACTTCAGAGAGGAAAAAATATGCTCTAGCTTGATTACATATAAACCTAATCAAATAAATTTCAAGGATATATGTGATCCACATTTAACTTACTTGAATCACTTGCTGTCTAGGGGAGGAGAATGTGGAAAGGGAGGGAGAAAAATTTGGAACACAAAGTTTTGCAAAGGTGAATATCAAAAACTACATTTGCATGTGTTTTGAAAAATAAAAAGTTGTTATTAAAGTTTATAAAAGGATATGTGTGATCTCTCTCCTATCAGTAATGTGAGAATTTGTGAAATAATGTGGATTTTGCATTAAAAGGATATGGATGAGGTGAAAAAAAAAAAGTTCCCTGTCATTAATCTTGCTCTTTTATTTAATTAAATGTATTTGTTTTAAGTTAATGTGCTAGGTTTTTTGAGAAGGAAGGAAGGAGAGAAGGAGAAAGAAGAGAAGAAAGAGAAGAGGATAGGAAAGAGGAAATTGGAGGGGGAAGCAGCAGTATTGGATAGAAATTCATAAGCGTTAGGTTTGAATAGATGGTAATCAAAATTATGCCATTATTCCTTGAAGCTTGGAAGAGCTTTCAGGAGTCCATGTTAATAGGAGGAATTTTTCTTCCAAAAAAAAAAAAAAAAAACAGGGGGAAAGAATAGGAAGGAACAGGAAACAAAACTTTTTTCTTGGTACCTATCCATATGGCTGACTCATAAAATTTAAGTTCCCATCAGCCTTTTTTATGCCAACTTCATAGTGTTCATTATTTAGGGATCTCAGGGCATAGAAATTTAACTGGAGGTTGTAGAAAGGAAAATATCTATTAATGGGAGGCTTCTCCTAACCATACTTGCACACATTAATTTGGCCATTATCTTTAAAGAACTAGGCATCCTCAAGCCCAAAAAATTCTACAGATATCATTTAGGCAACTCCTCTTTTAGCCAAGGATGACTGTCAAATACACTTTTTGTACCCACTCACTTTCCCTTGCCTTTTTTTAAAGATGTGTAGAAAATTTTCAAAAGGAATATACTGTCTGCATTAGTAAAAATAATAACTTTGACTATAACCAAAGAAATTTTTCCTTACAAAAAATCCTTAACTCATTGAATTCTATAAATGTGACATCTTTTTTTTGGTTATTACTCTGACCAGTCACCATAATGTGAAATCTTAGAATCAAGAGACCTGAGTTTGAATTTTAACTCTGACATTTACTGAGCCCCCCTACAAGAATGTATACTCCTTGAGAAATGAAGTTACTTCATTTCTGTCTTTGTACCTTCAATGTTTATCACAGTTTCTGAAGTGTTGTTGGATTGTCCAGTTGTGTCCAATTCTTTCTGACCTCATGGACTGCAGAACACCAATACTGTCCATGGGATTTTCTTGGCATAGAGATAATAATAGTTTGTCATTTCCTGCTCCACTGAATTGAGGAAAAATACAGGTTAAATGACTTGCCCAGGGTCACACAGCTAATAAGTATCTAAGGTCAGAATTCAACTAAGATCTTCCTGCCTCCAGGCCTAGTGCTCTGTCCACTGAGCAACCTAGCTGGCCCATTCTTCAATAGAAAGCATAGTAGTGGATATCCTGCCATCTAGGGGAGGGGTGGGGAGTTGGGGGGAAAAAATTGTAACAGAAAGCTATGTAAGGGTTAATTTGAAGAATTACCCACACATATGTTATGCAAATAAAATAAAATTTAAAAAAAAGAAAGCATGTAAGAAATGTTATGTTCTTGAATGAATGAGTGACCATAGATAAGTCCTTTAATTCCTCTGAATTTCCATCTATAAAATGGGGATAACAGCTTATGCTAAAATCCTCATAGGACATTTCTGAGGAAAGCATTTTATAAAATCTTACATGTGTGGTATTATAAGATTCAGAACAAGAAATGATTTTAGAGATCACAACTTTATTTTATAGATGAAGAAACTGAAGCCTTAAGAGATATGATAGTTTGCACAAGATAAAGCAAGTGATAAATAGCATACTCAGGACTGGAATGTAAGAGCACTGTTTCTACTACATTACAATTTATCCTATATTGTTACTATTATGAAGTATTCATTCTCACCCTGGACTGGCCTTTCTGTCTCCTAGCATTAAACAGGTCAAACAATTCTCCCAATTTTAGTCATTTATTTTTCCCTAAGTTCCCCAGAGCACCAGTCCCTGGATCCCCAGAAGGCCATAAGTACACTCCAGCCTAATTATACAATTTAATACTTCTCGATAAGCTGGACTGCTTTATCCCTCTTATTTAAGAAAAAAATAGTTCTAAAATTCCAATTCCATATAATTCCCATTCTGCCTGTACAGCAACATTTTTAGTTGGACATAGAGTATTTCTAAAGCAGATGCCCAGGCTTTTCCAATTCATCCTCTCCAAAGACCCCTCTTCAAAAGCCCTACCTGCCTGGGAGACGCAGGACCAAAGATCAAAGCACGGCTTCCTTAGACTTGCTGGAAAGAACAGGTAAGTTGTTTTCTCTGCTAGTGAGTTTCTGAAAATCTACAAAAAAAAATTTTGTTTAGAAATAGGTAAGACCTTTGGGCTCATGTAATTTAATCCCCTAGTTTTACAAATGAAAAATCTGAAGCTAGGAGAGGCTGAATGACTTTCCAGGGGCATAATACTGTTTGTAAGTGACAGAGTTGAACTATGAACTTAGGTTCTCTGATTCCAAAACCTGTTCTCATTTGATAGAATTATGTTCTCTCTCAAAAAATAATAAACTTATTTTTATATATCACTTTATTGGATACAAAGCATCCTCCTCACCACAACCCTATGGGGACAAGTATCATTATGCCTCTTTTAAAGATAAGGAAACTGAGGCTCTGTTTATCCTTCCTTATGATGGTCCAGTAAAAACTGTACAAGACGTCATTCTGCACAACCCTCCTGGGTGCTTTGAATCATGCCTTGGACCCTTCCTCCCTCCAGTTGCCCAATCCTCTTGCTATTACTGACTGATTGTCCAACTTTGTCTGTGTCTATATAATGATAAAATAACAAAATTCTTAGAAACATCCAGTGCTTGGGGTTCATAGACAATTGAATAATTGACTCATTTTCCAGCTTTCTTTGTTTATTTAGCATAGAACATTAGATGTGGCCTTTAGTTATTATCAAGCCCCATTCTCTTATTTTACAGATGAAGAAATCAACACCTAGAGAAATTAAAAAGTCACCCTGATAGCAAATCCGGATCCTGAAAACAAGATTGGGAACATGAAATCCGACATTAATCCCATTTCCACCACTTATTAGCAATGTGATCCTAGGGAGTTCATAGATCTATAAACTGCTGCATATGTTTATAATATGAGGTCATAGAGGGACTTTCAAGCTCAATTAGTTCAACTACTGCATTTTAGAGGTAAGGAAGTTAAAACCCAGATTAGGGATTGAAGGTGGGGGAGGAAAGTGACTTGCCCAAAGTCACATAGCTGGTGTGTGGTCAGAGCTGCCACTCAAATAGAGATATTTGCATCCCAGTCAGATTTCTATTATTTAGCACTTATGTATAAATTTCCAGAACTGCTAGGTGGCACTAAGGATAGAACCAGGAGGACTTCAGTTCAAATCCAGCCCCAGAAACTTTTCAGCTATGTGACCCCAGGCAAATAACAACCCTATTTGCTTTAATTTCCTAATCTGTAAAATGATTTGGAGAAGGAAATGGTAAACCATTCCAGCATCTTTGCCAAAAAAAAAAAACAAACCCAAAGGGGTCAAAAATAGTGGGGTGTGTGTGTGTGTGTGTGTATGTATGTATACATATATACATATGTATGTATGCATTGCTTTCTTTGATCATAAGATACTGTCTGTGAATATCTAGTCTCCTTCCCTTCTTTAAAGACTCCTTGAAGCCAAGAGCCATGTGCTTTATATCTCTCAGTATTCTCCACTGGGCCTAGAAAAAATAGGAATTCAATAAATAATGCTTGTTCATTAAAAGACTAAGTGGACTTCCCTGTTTTCAAGCCTTCCTGCAGATTTTGTGGTCTACCTAGGATGATAGAACATCTTTGCCAGTCCCCATTTCTCTACTCTTTCCAAACAGCTCCAAACCCCTCCTTTTCAGAAAGTCTTCCCTGACTCATCTCATCTGTTTTCCCTTCAACTAGAAATCATATTCTTTACTCAATATCTTTTTATTATGTTCTTTACTCAATATTTTTATCAGATATATTACTTTATAATTTTTGGAAGGTGTGTGTGTGTTAAATGTTGTAAACTAGAAAAGGAGCTCCTCTCATTTAAAAAGGAAACTTCACTTCAGTTAAGTCACAGAATCTTCAAGTTAGAAAGGATGTTGGTGATCCTCTGATCTGTCCTATGTCCAAGCAAGGATCCCCCTTATAACATTATAACAAGTCGTTATCCATCCTCTATGAGAAAACACCAGTGAAAGGGAATCTACAACAACCAAAGGCAGCCCATTTTACTTTTAAGCATCTCTACTACTTAGGAAGCTCTTCTTTATCTCTACAAAACTACCAAGCATTTCTCCTAATGAACTTTGCTTCCCCAGGCCAAGAAGAACAAGTTATCCATAATGTAATCAATCATGTGGTTATTCTCCATATTTTCTCATATTTAGACTAAAATATTCTGGTTCTCCCAACCTCTTCCCTTACAGGAAGGTCTCCAGACCTTTGTGCCAAAAGCCATACCATCCACTACCTCCTGCTCAAGAATTTCTGCTTCAAGTTCTTTAGAACCAGGAAAGTGGGCTTAGTATTCTAAATCAAGGACTATGAGGCAGCTATCAAAATAATACTTGAGCAAACTAGTCTTCAAGTACATGTTTTTGTTTAGTTTGGGTTTTTTTGGTAGGCAATTAGGGTTAAGGACTTAGAGTCACAGAGCTATTACATATCAAGTGTCTGATTCTGGATTTGAATTCAGGTCTTAACTGACTTTAAGACTAGTGCTCTATCCACTCCTAGCTGCCCTGACTATATGTTGATAAAGAAATTTAAAAGCATTAGAATACTAAAATAATATTTTTTTAGAAATTAACTTGTGTTTTTAGAACATCTAAAATAAATGAATAATATGAATAAAATGAAATAAAATTGTTGAATATTTAGAAAGATTGAGATGAAACTATGGTACCAGATAACAAATCTCAGGTAATAGCACCATCATCATCACAAATAACATTTCGAGGGCATTTTACAAAATATTAACCATTTAACAATAGAAGAGTTATTTGTAACCACAAGGAGGCAATTTGCATGTAAACTCATTACATAGCACTTGGTAGATTATACTTCATTGTATCTTCCTCTTTATTTTAAAAATAAGAAAATAGATCCAGAAAGGTGAAATAATGCATTCATGGTCACATAGCTAATGTACTAGTGAAAAATTCAACCCAAATCTCTTCATTTTAAATTGAGTCCTTTAAAAAAAATCTGACAATGAAAATGAAACAGTAAAACTTTAACATTGTTGTTCTACTTGTTTCAGTCTTTTAGGAATAAGTATTTTCACAAGTCTGGATGCTGTCATTTTACCTTAGAGTAGAAAGCCTTTAGGGTTGCTGTAGCCAATCCAATTTCACAAATGAAAATGAAGGTAGGCTGGTTCTAGTTTACAGAGTTAAACTTACCACTTCTAATTGGAAAAGGAATAAAGGAAATGTAGTTCTTATATTTTAAAAAAAAAGTTTACTGCATGCTTAGGGACCACAAAATCAGTGGTATCACTCAGGAAAACCACACCAGCAGAGATGTCCAACAGTAACCATTATACCAATGGAAAGACAAGTAGGATAGAACAGAGTGATAATGACAACAGAGGAAAACCCCATTATACAGAAAGGTAAGTTGTCCTGGTAATAATGAATAATAATGATAATTAACAGTTACATAGCACTTAAAGCTTTACAAAATACTTTCCTGTCATTTAACTGCCTCCAAATAGAAACTTACCATAATCTCAAACCTGGGCTCTTTGGGGTTCTCGTAGGAGAGTGGATGATTCAGGTTCTACATGAATAGTTCCTTAATAATTCACAGATTTGCTCAGAAAATGAGAATTGAATAAATTTCTCTCCTTGGAACTTTTTGATCATTCTGACAGTGCTGAGAATCCTATCTCCTACAGGAAGCTGTCTCAGTTGGTGAAAGAAAGAGAAACTTTTTTCCTCATTACACCCTGTACTATCTACCATGCTTTGGAATTCCCACAACTAGACCCCATCCTGCTCTTACCTCTACTATCATCCCACCATGTATCCATCTGCTCCATTTATTTGGTCAGTTTTGTGAAATGTATTGATTTGATCTTAAATGGATAATAAACAAGAGTATACTGGTAAATGTTCAGCTAGCTCTTCAAATATAGATGTGTCATGTGTATGTCTATATATGTATGCATACATTTAAATTTATACATACATTTTACACTTCAAGTTTAATTTGCATTATTAACATTTTCCCCATCACTTTAAGTCTAAATAATCAACAAAAAATTAAATGAAGCTCTGATTTGTAGCATGAGCTGATTTCCAAGGGATAAATGCTCCCACTGAAAATCAGCTCTCTTTAGTTTCTGCTGGCTCTAGCATAGCTCTGCTTAAATATACTATACTTTAATTGATTTCTTTATAATTGTGTAAAGCAGGCAATGCTTTACATTGCATTGCTCCATTTTACAAGTTGGGAGCGGGGAATGGAAAGAGCTGTGTTGGAGAGAAGAATCCTGGATTTGGATTCAAAAAATCTGACTTAGCTTGTAGACTTTATGACATATATGATCCTTCTTAAGCCAAAGTCTCTCTAAGACTAATTCCATTGAAAAATGAGGGATGATAATTGTACTGTTACAGACCTACTCCATACATATGTAGAATAGATACAAGGAGGTATGATCCATCAAGTGCTATTCAATAAGAGTTCACATGTCAGTTGCCTCCTTTCGGTCACAAATAACTCTCCTGATGAGCATTTTAAGATTTAGATCATGAAAGTATTTTTATATCCATTTTACAAGAGATGAAGCTAACACTTAGGCTGATAAACATATATAATTATTTTTGTGAAAGTTTTATATAGATAAGAAAACAAGGCACATGGATTTCTAGTCCTCAATGTTCTCCAGAAATAAGGATTTATTTTTCCCCTGGACTGTTGGTATTTTCTTTTCCTTCAGATACTTTTAGAATCAGTACAGCAAATCACTCAAAACTAAGCCACTTCCATTACAGACCTTAGTCAATGAATATTTGATCTAATTCAATTGTTTTCCTCATTTTTGTTTCCTTCACTACCATCTCCACTTTCTCTAGAAACATATGTGAGGTTGTTAGAGATGTGATACCATGGAAACATTCTCCTTGATCGTAAAATGAGTTATAATTTAAAAGTCCTAGCAGATTTTTTCCATCTATCTGTTGTCCTCCCAATTTCATCCTTAAGTGTCCTCATGATGACCTGGCTTATTTTGATAACTGCAATAATACCATTTTTTCACTGTAATGCATATCATAAGATAACACTTACTATGTGCCAGGCACTGTGCAAAATACTTTACAATAATGATCTCATTTGATTCTCACAGCAGCCCTAAGAGATAGAACCTATTACTATCCCTGTTTTAGAGATGAAGAAACTGATAAAAGCAGAGATTAAGTGATTTGTTCAGGGTCACTCAGCTAGCAAGTATCTAAGGATGAATTTGAATTTAGGTCTATACTAACTCCAAGCTCAGTGCATTATTCATTGCACCACCTCGCTGGCCCATAGAGTTGACAACATATGAGTAGTACATGTAACAGCTGCCTCATCCAATAGTCTCCAAAGAATTAAAGCCAAAAGCTACCCAAAGGGTAAATGAAGCAGGGCATGGTAGGTAACACATTTTACCAACAAGGAATTACAAAAAATATAGATATGCATTGCGTATACAATGAGTATAAAGGATGCCATTCAAGAAATGCATAATCAAAATAGAAAATGGGCTAATGTGATCCATTGGCAATCTTGCACATTTAAAGAAAAAACAGGAAGGTCTTTAGCATTTTTGATGAACCTCTTATGGAAAAGTGATGGGAGAATATTAACAATAATCCTACAGGATGAGCAAACATTGATTGGTTGAAATCTGCATCCCCAGTGATAATACCAACATTGATGAGATCATAGAGATGCATTTGTATAACAAAGTATAGCTTTTGAACCAAAAGTAATTTCTATTTCATTTTGGATTATGTTATGCCATTTGGAGATACAAGTTACCGACTATCAATATATGTAACTCAAGATAATATTAAACCACTTGAATACTATTCATATTAACCACATGTTAGTGATGGAAATGCCCAGAATAATTTAAAGGAAAAATTGGGATACCAGTCCTGGTTTTTCAGCTCACAAGATGTATAACCTTAGGTGATGCGTTATAACAAAGGAAATAATGGACTGGTGTTTATATTTATTGCCAATATCTGCCAAATTCATGAAATATAGTCTTTAACATTTCAGAAGCCCCCTCACTGATGTGCACAATCCCTTCCATAATGTAGATCATAGTCCACTGATCCTATCGATTCCTTCTTACCCAATATAACTTTTGTGTATGTCCTTCTTTGGATCTTCCCCCCAAGAGTCCACCCAATGTGTTGTAGTTGGAGATGGTAGAGTTGACATGTATGGATACTTCTGGATCACGGAGGCTGTCCATCTGGTTTACCTCATTCATATGACATGTTTGGACTTCCTTTTTCAGGCTTATATCTCTCTGATGGCATTCCATGGCTTATAATGTTGCATTAGCAATATGTTGCAGCTTTCTTATGCCCACCATATGGCTGTCCATTATACTTTGGGTGTCCTTCAACTTTAACTTTGCAAAAGATATGTTTGTCCCCTTCTGGTTCATCAAGAATTGCCCCGATGTACATATGTACATTTTACATAGATTATTGTTATAATGACTTTCTAGAAATGAGAACATGGGCCAAAGGGTGAATACTCATTGATGTTTTCTCAAAAAGAAATTTTTAATAATACAAAAGTCCATGATTTTTTCTAAGCATTTAGTATCAAACAATCATCCTAGTCTCTTTAAAATATAAAACTCAGTTTGATATGACTTTTTCTTAACCAACCAATGGTGGATATTAGTGATTTCCTTTTTATTTCTACATGCTTGTTTGCACCTTGGCTCAACTCATTATCCTTATGTTCAAAACATCCCTCTCTGATCACCACTCTTTTATAAATATTGTTTCCTCCTACTAGAATATAAGAAAAAGACTGTCTTTTTTGTATTTGTATTCCTCATGCTAAAAACATGGTAAAATTGAATATTGATTTTTTTAATTTTTTATTCATCATAACCACATATAGGTTATCAAAAGTTGGTCACAGTTCTTAGTATCCTATGATTTAGTTAGGTACTTATAATAAAAGCTTAGGAAGAAGAGTCAATGTGGTGCAGTGGAGAGAATCCTAAATTAGGGGGCAAAGAGTCCTAGCTTTGCCACTAGCTAGTTATGAGAATGTGGAGCCTTTGAAGTAAGGTACATTGGGACCCTCTTATGGGGTTCTATAAATTATAAGCATTATTATATCTAGTTTATATGAAAAAATTAAGGTTGTGAGGTAACATTTCTTATCGAAAATCACACAACTAATAAATGATAGAGTAAAATTCTGATTTTTTTCCGTGTGCTCCAAGTCCTTCACTACTCTAAGCTTCAGATTTTCTTTCTTGGGCTTGTATTTTTTTTAATTTTTAATTTATATTTATATATAATTATTATATATATTAAAATATTTTAAAAACTTTCCTGTATTATAAAAAGTACCATTCTAATATGCTTTATGTTTACATATTCTGTGTAAGTCAATTCCCAAAATTGAACTTGAAAATATGTAAGGTTCTTTACAATTTTAAAAATGTATAATGGTGATAATGATAATAATGACATTGCTAACTCATTGATTTAATTTATTCCTAGGAAAAAGTTGCTAAGATGCAAAGAATCAACCAAACCATTAGGGTTACCAAGTTTATCCTTGTGGGTTTCTCCAGCCTGGGTGAGTTACAGATGCTCCTTTTTGTGATCTTCCTATTTCTATATATGACAATCCTGTTAGCCAATGCCACCATCATGACTGTGATCCGCTGCAGCCGGTCCCTCCACACCCCTATGTATGGCTTCCTTTTCATCCTCTCTTTATCTGAAACCTGTTATACCTTTGTTATCATCCCCCAGCTCCTGGACCATTTGCTCTCTGATACTAAGACCATTTCTTTTGTGGCCTGTGCCACCCAACTCTTCTTCTTTCTGGGCTTTGCATGCACCAACTGCTTCCTCATTGCTGTGATGGGCTATGACCGTTATGTGGCCATCTGCTTCCCCCTGAGGTACATGATTATCATGCACAAGAGACTAGGGCTTGGACTTATATCTGTGTCTGCTGCAACAGGTTTCTTCATTGCTCTGGTGGCCACCAATCTGATCTGTGACATGCCCTTCTGTGGCCCCAACAGGGTCAATCACTACTTCTGTGATATGGCACCTGTTATCAAGCTGGCCTGTACAGACACCCATGTGAAGGAATTAATTCTATTCAGCCTCAGCATCCTTGTCATTATGGTTCCCTTTGTGCTAATCCTAATCTCCTATGGCTTCATTGTCAACACCATCCTTAAGATCCCATCAGCTGATGGGAAGCGCAAGGCATTTGCCACCTGTGCCTCTCATCTCACTGTAGTCATTGTCCACTATGGATGTGCCTCCATTATCTACCTTCGGCCCAAATCCAAGTCTGCATCAGATAAGGACCAGCTGGTGGCAGTGACTTATACTGTCGTGACTCCCTTGCTCAACCCCCTTGTATACAGCCTGAGGAATCAGGAGGTGAAGGCAGCACTGAAGAGAGTCTTCTGGAGGCCAGCACCTGCCAAGTTAGTCTGAAGGAGGCATTTTAGTTTGTAAAGAATGGGGAAAAGGTGCCCAAGGCATGCTTCCACCATGCCACAGGGCTATTCCTTCAAAGACTGGGGGCACTTTGTCCTTTCCATCCTGGAAAAGAGCAAACAAATGTGAATCATACAATAGAGCACCATAAACATGCCCCATTGCCCCATGGCTATGATTTGATTCTGAGGATAGCTTAATGGGAAAAAAGCACTGAATTTGGAGTCAGAGGTCCTGAATTCAAGTACTAACTATACTTATAACCTCTGTGATCATGGCCAAATATTTCAATGTCTGTGTGTCTATTTTCTATCTAAAGATAAGGTGTGGGTGGGAGGAGTCAAGATGGCAGAGAAAAGGTAGTCACTCATCTGAGCTCTCCCAAATCCCCTTCAAACACCTTTAAATGATGGCATAAAACAATTCTTGGAGCAGAAGAACCTACAAAAGGTGAGAGTGAAATAATCTTCCAGCTCAAGACAGCTTAGGTCAGCAGGAAAGGTTTGTCATACCTGCTTGATGGTGGAGGACATTCCAGTATAGGTTGTACCAGCATAACTCTTACCCAAGCAAACCAGGAGCAGGCATTGGAGCCACTGAATCACCAGCAGCAACAGTGGAGCTCTCAGTCCATAGATAGTAAGGGGGTCAAACAAGTAACTGATCAGAAGTAGATTACAGTCTCTTATTGTTGGCACTCGGGGCAGGACTTTTGGTTTGTCCATTCTCAGATCTGGTTCACAGTCTTATGAGAAGGAGGAGGACTAACACACCAAATCTTGCAGCCTTGGTGGAGCAGGGACCTTTCTCACAGTTGCAGGGCAGAAATGAGTGGTTGTAGTCACTCACAGACCAGAATACAGGCCAGGATGAAAAACCTCCTTAGATCTCTCCTTAGATCATATGACTTTGGAAGAACTAAAAATTTACAGAAGCATCTCTGAAAACAGCTACACAGAACTTCTGAATCTTGGGATAGTGCATCCTACATCTTGGAAGCAGAGACCCATTTTAACAAAGAGTTAAAAGTCAAGAAAGAAACTGGAAAATAAGCAAACTACAGGCAAAAAAGTTCTAACCATTGAAAGTTACTATGATGACAAGGAAAATCAAAACACATAATCAGAAGATGACAAAGTTAAAGTTCCAACATCCAAAAACTCCAAGAAAAATATGAATTGCTCTCAAGTCATGGAGGCAGACAAAAAAGATTTTGAAAATCAAGTAAGAAAGGTAGAAAAAATTAGAAAGAAAAATGAGAATGGTACAAGAAAATAATGAAAAATAAACTAAAAGTTTGTGTGTGCATGCACACACAAACACACACACACACACACACACACACACACACCCTGAAAAAAATAGAACCTTAAAAAAACAGAATAGATCAAATAGTAAAAGAAGTATAAAAAAGTCAATGAGGAACAGAATACTCTGAAAAGCAGAATTGGACAAATGAAAAAAAGAGCCACAAAAATTCACTGAAGAAAAAAAATCCTTAAAAAATAGAACTAGTCTATTGGGCTTATATCCCAAAGAAATCATAAAGGAAGGAAAAGGCCCCACATGTGCAAGAATGTTTGTGGCAGCCCTTTTTGTAGTGGCTAGAAACTGGAAATTGAATAGATGCCCCTCAATTGGAGAATGGCTGAATAAATTATGGTATATGAATATTATGGAATATTATTGTTCTGTAAGAAATGACCAACAAGATGATTTCAGAGAGGCCCGGAGAGACTTACATGAACTGATGCTGAGTGAAATGAGCAGAACCAGGAGATCATTATACACGGCAACAACAGTACTATATGACGATTAATTCTGCTGGACATGGCTCTCTTCAACAATGATATGTTTCATACCACCTCCAATTGTTCACTGAAGAAAGCCATATACACCCAGAGAGAGGGATGCGAAATGTGGACCACAACATAACATTCTCATACTCCTTGATTGATGTTTGCTTATATTGTGTTTCCTTTATCTGATATATCGTTTGTGTAGATAAGATTTTTCTTGCACAACAATGATAAGTTTGGAAATATGTATACATATATTCGATTTGCCAATATTTTAACATAATTAACATGTAGTGGATATCTTGCCATCTAGGGGAGGGGTGGGGAGTTGGAGGGAAAAATTTGTAACGGAAAGCTATGTAAGGGTTATTGTTGAAGAATTACCCACACATATGTTATGCAAATAAAATAAAATTTTAAAAAAGTGAAAAAAATAGAACTAGATAGAATTGGCAAAATGGAAAATGAGATATAAAAGCTCATTGTAGATAATAATTCCTTAAAATTAGAATTAAGCAAATTAAAACTATTTTATGAGAAATCAAGAAACAATAAAACAAAATCAAAGGAATGAAAAAATAGAAAACAATATGAAATATCTCATTAGAAAAACAATTGACCTAGAAAATAAATCCAGTAGAGCATTTAAAAATTATTGGATTGCTAAAAGGCAAAGATCAAAAAAAAAAAAGATTATAGACAAGGAAAACTTTACCAAACAGTAAAAAGAGAAATTGAAAGAATTCACCAATCATTTCCTGATGGAGATCCCAAAATGAAAACTCCCAGGAATGTCATAACCAAGTTCTATAGTTCCAGGTCAAGGAAAAAATAATGCAATCAGCCAGAAAGAAATAGTTCAAGCATGGTGGAACTATTATAGTCAGGATAATACAAGATTTAGCAGTGTCAGCATTAAAGGTTTGGAGGGCTAGGAATATAATACTCCAGAGGGCAAAGGAGCTAGGATTTTAAGCAAGAATCACCTACCCAGAAAAACTGAGTATAATCCTTGGAGAGAAAGGGAAGGAGGTGGCAGGGAGAATAGATATTCAGTAAAATAGGGCTTTCAAGTATTCTTGATGAAAAGACCAGAGTTGAATAGAAAATTTGACTTTCAAATACAAGACTCAAAAAAATCCTAAAAAGAAAAAAAATTGTAAAGAGAAATCATAAGGGACCCAATAAAGTTAAATTGTTTACATTCCTACATGGGAAAGTAATATTTATAACTCCAAAAATGTTTCTCATTTTTATGACAGTTAGAAGGCATATACAAACACAGAGGGCATGGATGTCAGTGAAATGTGAAGCGATGATGTCTTTAAAAAATAAAATTAAGGGATAAGAAAAAGGAATCCACTGGGAGAAAGGAAAAGGGAGAGTTAGAATGGGGTAAAATATCTCACATAAAAGAGACAAGAAAAAGCTTTTACAGTGGAAGGAAAGATGGGGGGAGTGGGAGAGGATGGTTAGTGAACCTTACTCTCATCAGAATTGGCTCAAAGAGAAAATAGCATACACCCTCAGTTAGGTATAGGAATATATCTTATCCTACAGAAAAGTAGGAGGGGAAGGGAATAACAGTGGGGAGTGATAGAAAAAAGGGCAGATTGGGGGTGGTAGTAGTCAGAAGCAAAACACTTTTGAGGAAGGGTAGGATAAAGGAAGAGAGAATAGAAAAAATGGGTGGGGGATGGTTTGGGTAGAGGAAAATGCATTTAACAATCATAACTATTAAAAAAATTGAAGCAAGTTTCTCTTATAAAAACTTCATTTCTTAAATGAGAGCTGAGTCAAATTTATAATAATATAATCCCAATTGGTAAATGATGAAAAGATATAGTTTTGAGATGAAGTAATCAAAGCTGTCTATAGCCATATGAAAAAAAAAGTTCTAAATCTCTATTCATTGGAGAAATGCAAGTTAAAACAATTCTGAGGTACTACCTCATGTCTATTAGATTGGCTAATAGGATAGAAAAGGAAATTGACCAAATTTGGAGGGGATGTGGAGAAAATGAGACATCAATGTATTCTTAGGAGTTGTGAACTCATTCAACTATTCTTTAAAACCATTTGGAACTATCCCCAAAAGGTTATAAAACCATGCATATCTTTTGACCTAGCAATACCATTACTAGGTCTATATCCCAAAAGTAATTTTTTTTAAAAAATGAAAAGACCTATACATACAAAAATATTTATAGCAGGTCTTGTCTGGTAGCAAAGAATTGGAAATTGAGGAGATGCTCATTAATTGGAGAATGGATGAAAAAATTATATTATGAGATTTGTGATAGAATTCTAAATGATGAGCAACATCTCAGAAAAACTTTAATGAGTTAATACAAAATGAAATATATTGTGTATAAAGTAGCAATATTGTGAGATGATGAGCTGTGAATGAGTAAACTATTCTCAGCAATACAATGATTCAAGACAACTCTGAAGAACTTATAATAAAAAAGACTATCTCCAGAGAAAGAACTGATAGTATATGAATATAGATTGAAGCACACTTTTTTTACTTTATTTTTCTTGAGGGTGGTTTTTTTGGAGGTCTGTTTTCTTTCATAATATGACTAATATGGAAATATGTTTTCCATGACTTAACATGCAAAGCCTATAGTAGTTGCTTGTCTTCTCAATGAAGGAATTGGGAAGGGAACAAGGGAAATAATTTGGAATTCTGAGTTTTAAAAATTAATGTCAAAAATTGTTTTACATGTAATTGGAGAAAAACATAATATCAAATAAATGTTTTTAAAGAATCCATTTTATAACTAAATAAATAAATAAAATAAAGATGAGACAACTAGATTTTCTCCAATGTTTTAAATATATTATTCTCTAAATGTGGTAATATGTTTAGAAGAATTGCACATGTTTAACATGTATTCTATTACTTGTTGTCTAGGGGATGGAAGAAGTGGGGAAGGAGAGAGAAAAATTTGGAACACAAAGTTTTACAAGGGTGAATATTGAAAATAATTCTTGCATATATTTTGAAAAATAAAATGCTATAGTTATTTTTAAAATAAATAAATAAGTGAATACATAAAAAAGTAAATAAATAAATAAATAAATATGTCATCATAAAATGAACCTCACTTTGTCTTATTCACCACCCAAAATACTTAAATGCTTTCAGTATTGTTCAAAACAAAATTTTGTGAGAAGTTTTGACAAACACAAGATCTATGGAAATTTCTGCAAATGAATAATAGAATATAGAAATATAGAATGGAAAGAGCCCTTGAATTTTAAGTTTACTTAGACCTAATAGCAATGATATGCAATAAGGCTACAGATGCAGTTAGCTTTTATAGATCTAAGTAGCCCTACCTTCCATCCTATCTCCATATAGAGCAGAGGACATTGAGGTGATCCCAGTGCTCTTCATACATAAACTGATGTTCAACTACATATATGGAGCTTTTTAAGCCCCTACAAGACCAGGAAGCAAATCAATACAAACAAACAACAGCAACAACAACAATAAAAACAACAAAAACACTAGGAATCTATCTCAGTGAAGGCATAGCTTGGGTCTTGTCATCTCCAGATCAATCAAGTCTTGTCCTTGTAGAGGGGAGAGAAGAGGAGGAAAGGAAAAGAGAAAGAAGGACAACTACTGCATATCCTGGAGTGATAAAACAGGAGGAAAAATAGAAATAGAAAAAATTCACTTATCACTACCTCAAAGAGATTCTTTCTGGAAAACACATAGGAATATTACTGTGAAATTTTGGAACTCCCAGATCAAAGAAAATTTTGCAAGAAACATGAAAAAAATTCAAATATGCTAGAGCCACAATAAGACTTGCATAGGATTTATTAGTAGCTATAATTTTAAAAAGCAGGTACTGGATTCATATATATTGATAACCAAAAGAATTAGGCTTGTGGCTAACAATATCATATTCAGCAAAATTATCCATAATATTTAATGAAAAAATGTACATTTAACAAACTTGTAGATTTTTAGGACTTGGTCTCAACCAAACCCAAACTTGATAGAAAATTTAAGACATGAGAACCAATATCAAAGATTAATTCCAAGGAACTTAATATGGACATATTGTTTATGTTTTGTATATGGAAATACATACTATATGTTTACCATTGACATCAGTAATTGGGTAGCTTATAAGAAAGATTGAGGCAGAGAAGAATGATCTGACTCTAAAAAACAAAACTGTCAAGAAAAAGGTAAAAATAGCAATTATGTTACATAAATGAGGTGCAAAGGAAGAATAGACACAGAGGGTTTAGAAAGGGAAGGAAATTTCATAGAACTGAAAACCTGCTCACATTGGAAATGGGTTAAATAGGCAACACTACATATATGCATAAAGGCTATACCACTCTTCAACATCTATAAAGAAATAAGGCAATAAATTAGCAGGGAGGGAATAGGATAATTAATAGAAATGGGATGGAAAGGGAAAGAAAGAGTGGGGAGGAGAAGTTAAGGAATGGATCCAGGACAGGAGAGCTTAAATAATAGCAAGACAAGTTAAGGAACAGAATTAAAGTTTCTAGGAAATACACAAACACTACAATAAAGATCCAGAGTAGTAATCATTGGGCTAGTAATCATTGATCTTAAGCAAAGCCAAACTTAAAGATTCAATTAAGGGAGAAATCTTCATTGTATGTCAGCCATGTTAATATTGTTTTAGGTGCATATTTACACATGGGTAAATTTGTGTACATATGTATTGGTGAGTATGTATGTATGGGTGTGTCTGTGTGTATATATGTAGATATATATAAATGTGTGAATACATGGGTGGGTATGAATAAATATATAAATATATCTGTGCTTAACTATAGCCTGCTTGAGGAGATGGAGGAGTGAAAGGGAGAAAAAGAATAAAGTAAAAAGTGTTCAGCAGAGAACAAAAGAATAACATACAAGGAAGGAAAGATCAATATTCATGATTATAATTTCTTCTATTATTATATATGCTTTCTTGAAATGGAAATTTATTGCTATATATTTGAATCCTCCCTGATGTTCTGCTGAGCATGTGACAATGTTTTCTTTTGTTTTTATTTTCCTTTTCTGTTTTTCCTTTTCTATTGTTCTTTTTCTTATCTTGTATTCAGTTCAATTTGGAAAAAAAAAAAAAGTAATTTCACCCCTGGCTTTGCAGCTTCCTACAGGGGATCCAGGTGCAGTGAAAATTTACCTTTATGGATAACACCTATCTTAATCATCAAAAAAGGGACAAGATGCTCCACATCTGGAAACTCTATTGATTTAGCTGACTGCAGCAATAACCCTTTCCAGAACTCCCTAAGCCTATGAAACTCAGCTGCAGAGAGATTCTCAGCATGGGTTCCATTTGACCACATGCTGGAAGTCAGTTCTCAATAATTCACCAGTTTTCTGTTTGAATTTCTCATTTGACCTTCCCAATCCTTAGTAGTAAAAGCCCATCTATTCTCACCCTTCAGTAAAAGATAATCTCTAACATCCTTCCTGGCCCTAATATTCAGTACATTCAGGAACCTGTTCACTCATAGCTTTATTGAAAGCTACTCCAAGTTCAAGATATTTTGTAAGTCATCATCATCCACACCATCCATATTAAAATCCTTTCATAAGTCCCAATTGATATGTTTTCTTTAACTGGCCAGATAAGCAAAAAATCATCTAACCACATTACATTTATACCAAAATACCAAAATTTATAACAAGAATGACCACTTTGTGTACACATGTATATATTTCCTTCACTTGGGAGATACACACAAGTAACACATGTGAACATGGAATACATTATGAAAGGCTATACATGTAATGAAAACAGATGATCAAGGAATATACATGGAAAGTTATAGCCTTTTCATGCTATAGAGCAGAAGTTGGCAAAATATGACCAAATCTGGTCTGTCATCTGTTTTGGTATAGCCTTCAAGCTATCTTCCTTCCCAGTCTTTCCACATTCCAGGGAAAGCAAGACCCCAGTCCCCTTCATCTTATATATCTTGGGAATCCAAGATTCAGACTTTTAGTCATCTGATTTAGATCTGCACAAGTTTATAGATATCTAATTTAGAGCCATATAAAAAGCTTATCATTATTAGATGATGGCATCATATGATCTAGAGATGATGGGAACCCAGGGAGATTCATATATCGATTATTTACTTTCATTCCCCCAGAGGAAAGATAGTACTTTCAGTTATAAAATTCTAAAAAGCAAACATATCCTTGTCAGAAGGGTAATCAAAACCACAAACCAAACACCAAAAAATAAGCACTTTAGTCATAGATTAGCATTCCAGGTACCACGTGCATGCTTCACTTCTTAATGTTTCCTTTCTGTTGACACAGTCCTATAAGTTGTCTTATTATTGCCATTTTACTCCATCTCCAAAGCTATATTTAATCACTTCATTGAGGCTAGGCTCAATGGGCTGCCATACTTTCTTCTTATGTAAGAGAAGACCAAAAAATATTATTACCCTTTTGTGAGACTATCCTAGTCATACTCAAAGACTAATCAATACTTTTTCAGATTATTTTTTCTGTTGTTTTGTTAGAAAGGCTTCATCAGCAATAAACTGGGAAAACATTTTTACATTTGAGAGTACTGATAAATGCCTCATTTCTAAAATATATAGAGAATTGACTCAAATTTATAAGAATTCAAGCCATTCTCCAATTGATAAATGGTCAAAGGATATGAACAGACAATTTTCGGATGAAGAAACTGAAACCATTTCTAGTCATATGAAAAGATGCTCTAAATCATTATTGATCAGAGAAGTGCAAATTAAGATAACTCTGAGATACCACTACACACCTCTCAGACTTGCTAAGATGACAGGAAAAGATAATGCCGAATGTTGGAGGGGATGTGGGAAAACTAGGACGCTAAAATATTGTTGGTGGAATTGTGAACAAATCCAACCATTCTGGAGAGCAATTTGGAACTATGCCCAAAGAGTGTGCACGCCCTTTTATCCAGGAGTGTTTCTACTGGGCTTATATCCCAAAGAGATCCTAAAAGAGGGAAAGGGATCCAAATGTGCAAAAATGTTTGTAGCAACACTTTTTTTAGTGACAAGAAAATGAAAACTGAATGGATGTCTATCAGTTGAAGAATGGCTGAATAAATTATGGAGTTATGGATGAATGTTATGGAATATTATTGTCCTACAAGAAATAATAAGGAGGATGATTTCAGAGAGGCTTGGAGAGACTTAACATGAACTGATGCTGAAATGGACACTGTTTAAAATATGTTTAACATGTATTGGATTACTTGCCATCTAGAGGAGTTCGTGGGGTACGGGGAGAAATTGGAACACAAGCTTTTGCAAGGGCTAATGTTGAAGAGTTGTCCATACATATATTTTGAAAAACAAAAATCTCTAATAAAATAAATGAATGAATGAAATATTTTATTGCTTTAAAAAAGAAAAAGAAAAAGTTTTAATTAAAAAAAAATAAAGGCTTCATCACACCACAACTAATACAAATAATCCTCTCAAGTGGTTGTTTCTTCTCAACTTCTTCCCTTTCCCTTAATGGCAAGTCTCTCAATTCTTGCTCCTAGCTGAGATGAGAAAGAATTCCTTTCTCTTCCATCATCAACTAAGTAGATGATGAAGGTAACCAGGCTGTGCCAATTACCTTTAACCTTTGATAGATTTCAAAAAGATATTAGCTACAATGGAGGAGAATGTGCAGAACTTTCTGTCTTTGTTCTGCATTTCTGTAATTACAATCTTACCTTACACCCCCCCAATATTTTATGAGCAACAGGGCAGGAGTCAAACTGCTAATCAATTATGTCTCACTCCCACCATCTGGCCCATGTCCTTTTTTATTTATATAGTATAAGAGAAAAATATGCAACACCCTGCATTTTAGCCAACCTATCAAACATACATTTGTATTAATGTATAAGCAGACTTTCAATGACAAATGGAAGCCTTCAACTGAAGACAGGTCCTTTAGGAGATTTTTCCTTGCTCATCATACAATCATCTTACCTAAATCATTTCTAAATCACATTTTGTGTTAATTTGAAACAAAAAATGAAAAGATTCCTGCAGCAATGTAAGTTTTCTAACTTAAATTTAAGGATTTATTAAAAATTTACTACATAGTAAAATGGTAGTATTAATATGTGTGTATATTTGGAGGAAGGTCTATCTTCCCAGAAAACTAAAGCACTTTACTCCCTCAGAAAAAAAAATGAAAGAGGCACTTCTTGTTGGGCTTTAGTCTCTGATAAAATAAGAGAGTATCCTCTCCTTCTGGGTATAGATATTTTTCATCCCCTCCCAGTATAATATAATATTCTACAAACTTTTGCTCTGAGATTTCATGATGATGTTAAGATGACCTGGTATTCCCTGAGAATAAACCAAAATAGCAAAGATTCCAGCAAGTCTACCACATGAAAAAGTTTGTAGTATGATCTCAGCAAAAAGAGTCTGTTTTCTGAAGTCCAACCTAGTTAATTACATAGAAGAACATCACTACTTTTCTACCTCCTCCTTTTATATCTTGTTCTCCTCTTCTTCCTTCTCTTCCTCTTCTTTCTCTTCTACTTCCCAACCTCCTTTTTCTCCTCCTGTTGCCTAATTCCAAAGAATCATACTTCAAAAAGCCAATATCTGGTGCATAATAAGTATAAATTCAATGGTAATACTACTTTTGAAGATAGAAGAGTAAAGGAGAGATCACCCAATCATCATCATCTTCCTGCACATCACAAGGTACAACTCCCATTTTTCTTAAATGAATAATTCAAGATCTACAAATATCTGTTTATATAGTACATTTGTTATACTTGGACTATCCAGATTCTGTTACAAGGTTGTACTTTGTTACAGTAATATATTGAATGCTCTGCTAACCACAAAGCTAAAAGGCATAGTCTTTGCTCTCAAGGTGTTTACAATATAATAAAAATTTTATTACAAAGCACTTTGTATTCATTATTTTATTTGATTACAGTCTTTTCAGGGACATGAATCTTATGCATGTGAAATTAAGGGATCAGTATGAGATAGTATTTAATAAGTATTCTGAATAAGATAATTGGGATAAGAGGTCAGGAAGGGAAGAGAGAAAAATCAATTTTATCTGAAAATACTTCATAGAGAAGGGAGAAAATAACATGAATTGGAAATATGGATGATGTTTTTAAGTTTTCTATATCCGAGGAAATGTAGGCATAGGCTTACTCAGAGCCATCAGCAAAATGGCCAAGACCACATAACTAGTTTGAAGCCAGTACTCAAATCCAGATCAACTGACTGATCATATTTTTAAAAGGATATTAGGAAGATAGTGTCTAGAGAAGTAAGCCAAGATGGTAAAGGACATCAAGTTGATGCCACATAAAATTTTGTTAAAAGAAATGGAGATAACCACCAGTGAAGAGGAAAAGTCTCAAGAGGGATATGATAGCTGCTTTCAAGTATTTGAAATGCTGTCATATACAAAGATTAATTTTATCCTGTTGACTCCAAAGAGCATTGAATAGAAGCTGAAAAGAGATCAATTCAGGATTGAGGTAAGAAAAAATTCTCTAATAAAGATCTCCAAAAAAGTAAAACTTCATGGAAATTTTGTGGCAAAAGCTAGATGGCCACTTATCAGACATGTAAATATAAACATGTTTTGAGGTAAGTTAGATGAGATGAATTCTGAGGACTTTTCTAACTTGAAAATTCTTCCCTTCAGGGACCCACATGTGCAAAAATGTTTGTGGCAGCCCTTTTTGTAGTGGCAAGAAACTGGAAATTGAAAAGATGCCCATCAATTGGAGAATGGCTGAATAAATTATGGTATATGAATGTTATGGAATATTATTGTTCTGTAAGAAATGACCAACAGGAGGATTTCAGAGAGGATTGGAGAGACTTGCATGAACTGATGCTGAGTGAAATCAGCAAAACCAGGAGAACATTATACACAGCAACAAGACTATACGATGATCAATTTTGATGGACATGGTTCTCTTCAACAATGATGTGATTCAAACCAGTTGTTCTGCGATGAAGATAGTCATATACATCCAGAGAGAGGCCTGTGGGAACTGAGAGTGAACAACAACATAGCATTTTAACGCTTTCTGTGAATATTTCCATGCATTTTGTTTTCCTTCTTAGGTTGTTTTTTTCTTCTTCTCTTTCTAGATCTGATGTTTCTTGTGCAGTAAGATAACTGTATAGATATGTATACATGTATTGTATTTGTCATATAATTTATCCTATCTAGCATGTATTAGATTACCTGTCATCTAGGGATGGGGGTGGGGAGAAGGAAAGGAAAAGCTTGGGGAAAAAAAAAGTTTTTTTGCAAAGGTCAATGTTGAAAGGTCACTCATATGTTTTGTAAATAAAAAGCTTAATAAAAAAAAAAAGAAAATTCTTCCCTTCTGTGAAGTATACAACAAAAAATAATTAGCAAGAAATTAAAAGCCAATATGAGTGAGAAGAGAATAAGATAATACCTAGCTACTCTCAATGAATTCAAGTTATTAGGATTACACAAGCTACATACCACAACAGGAAAAGATCAGACAAATTCCTTAGAAATTCCTTTGAAAAATTATGGAGAATTGTAAATATATCACAAAAATGAGCGAATATTCCAATTTTCAAAAGGAAAGGGTAGATTCTTTACACTAAGGTTCATGGATTTTACATTGACTCTAGATAAAATTCTACTATTTTGTATTACTGTACTATTAATAGATGACTTCTGAACCTAAGAAATGAGAAGTGAAACATGAAAACAAGGGAAATGAATATAAGAAGTCATAGTCAAAAAGTTTGTAACATGGGTTCATCAAAAGTAGATCATACCACATTAATCTCATTTCTTTTTTAAAACAATGTTATTGGGGCAGCTAGGTGGCGCAGTGGTTAGAGCACCAGCCCTGAAGTCAGGAGGACCTGAGTTCAAATCTGGTCTCAGACACTTCCTAGCTGTGTGACCCTGGGCAAGTCACTTAACCCCGATTGCCTCAGCAAAAAAAAAAAAAAAAAAAAAACAATGTAATTAATATGGTTCTCCACAACAGAATCATAAGTATATCACTATCAATATAAGTTTGAATAATGGTGATAGTGGTGATCACATTTTTCCCACAATCTATCACTTTGGAAGCACCCAAAACTTGCAGAACCTCAGAGCTAGCTCTGAAAACAAAACCAGCTCTAAGAAAAAAAGCCTGAAGTTTTGGGCAGAGCTTTTTTACTTTAAGATGAACAGAAAGAAGACTGGGGAAAATGAGGAAACAACAAATAAGAAGAACTTGAATATAGAAAGCCATTGTGGTGGCAGGGAAGACCAAGACATAAACTCAGAAGAATACAACTGTGAAAAAAGCTCAAAGAAAAATACTAATTGTACTCAAACTCAATGAGAATTCCTGGAAGAGTTAATGAAAGGGATGAGTAGTAGAATGATACAAGAAAATTATGAAAATAGAATTAACATCTTGGTAAAAGAAGCACAAATAATCGCTGAAAAAAGAACTTCTTAAAAAGCACAGCAGAACAATTGGAAAAGGAAGCAAAATTCACTGAAAAGAATAATTCCTTAAAAAATAGAATTGGCTGAATGAAAATTGAGATACAAAACTCACTGAAGAAAATAATTCCTTAAAAATTAGAATTAGGAAAGTAGAAGCTAATGACTCAATGAGACATGAAGAAACAATAAAACAAAATGGAAAAAAATTAAAATGGAAAAAAGGTTAAGTATTTCAACAGAAAATCAATTGACTTGGGAAATAGATCAACGAGAGATAATTTAAGAATTCTTTGACTATCTATAAGCCACAACAAAAAAAGAACTTAGACATTATATTTCAAGAAATTTTCAAGTAAAATTGCTTTGATATTTTAAATCCAGTGAGTAAAATTAAAATTGAAAAAAATCTACCAATTATCTCCTAAAAGAGGCCCCCAAAAATGAAAACTCCCAGGAATATTATATTCAAATTTCAAGTTAAGCAGTCCTAAAGAAACAATTCAACATCACACAAAATTTAGCAGTTTCTATGTTAAAGACTAAATCTAAATAGAAAATGTAACATTCAAAATTAAAATTTAAGAGGAGCATAAAAAAGTAAACATGAAACAGTAATCATAACCCTCTCAATAAAGTTAAACTATTTACATTCCTATATATAACTTTCAAACTTTATCCTTAGTTATGATGTTGTTCAATTGCTTCAACTCTTCATAATCTCATTTGGGGTTTTCTCCGTAGACAGCTAAATCAATCATATCTGATCATTATGCAATGTTTCCACTACTGTGTACAATGTTCTCCTGGTTCTGCTGATTTCATTCAGTCTAAGTTAATGGAAGTCTTTCCAGGTTTTCCTGAAATTTATCTGCTTATCATTTCTTAAATCACAATAGTATTCTACTACATTTATACACCACAACTTGTTTAGCCGTTCCCCAACTAATGGGCATTCTTTCAATTTCCAATTATTTGCCACCACAAAGAGCTTTTATAAATATTTTTGTGCATGTAGGTCCTTTCCCCTTTTTTTAATGATCTCTTTGGGATATAGATGTACTAGTAGTATTATTGGATCAAATATGTACAGTGTTATTGCCCTTTGGGTATAGTTCCAAATTGCTCTCCAGAATGGTTAGATTAGTTCATAATTCCAGCAATAATGCATTAATGTTACAATTTTCCCATATTTTCTCCAGCATTTATCATTTTCTTTTTCTGTCATATTACCCAGTCTCATAGGTGTGAGATAATACCTCAGAGTTATGTTAATTTGTATTTTTCTAATCAACAGTGATTTAGAGCATTTTTTCATATGACTGTAGATAGCTTTAATTTCTTCATCTGAAAACTTCCTGTTCATATTCTTTTATCATATATCAATTGGGGAAAGATTTGTATTCTTATAAATTTGACTCAGTTCTCTATGTAATTGAGAAATGAGGCTTTTACTAGAAACACTGACTAAAAATTATTTCCCATCTTTCTGCTTTCCTTCTAATCTTGTTTGCATTGGTTTTGTTTGTGCAAAACCTTTTTAATTTAAAGTAATCAAAATTATCTACTTGTATTTCATAATATTCACTATCTCCTGTTTGGTCATGAATTCTTTCCCTTTCCATATATCTGACAGGTAAACTATTCCCTGCTCTCCTACTTTGATCATGGTATCACTCTTTATATCTAAATCATTTGCATATTTTAATCTTATTTTGGTTTGTGGTGTGAGATGCTGATCTATACCTACTTTCCATCATACTCCTTTCTACTTTTCCCAGCAGGTTTTTGTCAAGTAATGAGTTTTTATCCCAGAAGCTGTAATCATTGGATTTATCAGATAGTAGATTGCTATAATCATTTATTACTGTCTTTTGTATCTAATTTATTTCATTGATCCACCACTCTCTTAGCCAGTACCAAATAGTTTTTATGACTACCATTTTAGAGTTTTAGATCTGGTACATTTGGGCTACCTTCCTTTAAATATATTTTTTTATTATTTCCTTTGATATTCTTGACTTTTTGTTCTTACAGTGATTTTTTTTATTTTTTTCTATCTCTATAAAATAATTTCTGATGGTTTGATTGGTATGGCCCTGAATAAATAAAGTAATTTAGGTAGAATTATCATTTTTATTATATTAGCTTAGCCTACCATAAGCAATTGATATTTTACCAGTTGTTTAGATCTGACTTTATTTGTGTGAAAAGTATTTTGAAATTGTAGTCATATAATTCTTGACAATTCTTGTCTTAGCAAGGAAACTCCCAGATCTTTAATATGGTCTTCATTTATTTTGTTTTTTAATTTTTTTTTTTTTTTTGCTTTTTTTGCTGAGGCAATTGAGGTTAAGTGACTTGCCCAAGGTCACACAGCTAGGAAATGTTAAGTGTCTGAGACCATATTTGAACTCAGGTCCTCCTGACTTCAGGGCTGGTGCGCCACCTAGCTGCCCCTCTTCGTTTATTTTAAATGGAATTTCTTTCCCTGTCTCTTCTAGCTGAGCTTTATTCATAATAAATAATATGTAGAAATGTTGATTATTTATGTGTATCTTATATTCTTCAAATTTGCTGAGGTTGTTAATTATTTGAAGTAGTTTTTTAGTTGATTCTCTAAGTACATCATCATATCATCATCTGCAAAAAATGAGTTTGGTTTCCTCATTGCCTAATCTGATTCCTTCAATTCCTTTTTCTTCTCTTATTGCTAAAGCTTTTCTAGTACAATAGCAAATAGTCAAAACATTTCTAGTATAATATTGAATAATAGTACTAGCATTGTGCATCCTTGTTTCATTGTTGATTTTATTGAAAATGCTTCTGGCTTATGCCTTTTATAAATAATATAAATATATTCTTATCATTTTAAGGAAAGTTCCATGTATTCCTATATTCTCTAATATTTTTAGTAGAAATGGGTGCTGTATTTTGTTAAAAACTTTTTCTCCATCTATTGAGATTATCATGTGATTTCTGTTGATTTTATTATTAATATAGTCAATTATGCTAATAGTTTTCCTAATATTGAAACAGTTCTGTATTCCTGCATCCTACCTGGTCATGGTGCATTATCGTCATGATGAATTCCTATAATCTTTTTGTTTTTTATTTAAAATTTTGCATCAATATTCATTAGGTAAATCTGTTAATAATTTTCTTTTTCTGTTTTGGCTCTTCCTGGCTTAGGTATCTGCACCATATTTGTGTCATAAAAGGAATTTAGTGGAACTTCTTCTTTGCTTATTTTTCTAAATAGTTTATATAATATTGAAATTAATTGCTCTTCAAATGTTTAGTACAATTCATTTGTAAATCTATCTGGACCTGGAGACTGTTTTCTTAGGGAGTTCAATGATGCCTTCTTCAAGTTCTCTTTCTAAAATGGAATTATTTAAATATTTTATTTCTTCTTCTATTAATCTGAGCCATTTACATTTTTGTAAATATTCATCCATGTCACTTACATTGTCAATTGGGCACAATAGTTCCTAATTTTTGTTTTAATTTCCTCTTCATTGGTGGTGAATTAACCATTTTAATTTTTGATACTGCTAATTTAGTTTTCTTCTTTTTTTAATTAAATCAACCAAAGATTTGCCTAATTTTTTTAATAAAACAAGTTCTTAGTTTTATTTATTAGTTGAATAGTCTTCTTTCAATTTTATTAATCTCTCCTTTGATTTTCAAAATTTCTAATTTGGTATTCAATTGGAGATTTTTAATTTTTTCTTTTTCTAGCTTCTTTAATTGCACTGCCCTTTCACTATTTTATTTATTTATAAAATAAAATTTCCCCTAAGTATTTCCTTAACATTCATCAATTTTAGTATGTTGTCTTTCTCTTTCAGGAAATTATTAATTGTTTCTATGGTTTGTTATTTCATCTACTTATTCTTTAGTATTAGATTATGTAGTTTCCAATTAATTTTAATCTTTCTGTCCATAGTTCTTTATTACATGTAATTTTATATCACTATGATTTGAAAAAGATTAATTCAATTTTTCTTACTTCTTGCATTTGTGAGGTTTTTATACTCTAATACATGGTCAATTTTTTTTTGCAGGTGCTATATTGCATTGAGAAAAGGTATATTCCAGATGCCCATCAATTGGAGAATGGCTGAACAAATTATGGTATATGAATGTTATAGAATATTATTGTTCTGTAAGAAATGACCAGCAGGACGATTTCAGAGAGGCCTGGAGAGACTTGCATGAAGTAATGCTGAGTGAAATGAACAGAACCAGGAGATCATTATACACGGCAACAACAAGACTATATGATGATCAATTCTGATGGACATGGCTCTCTTCAACAATGAAATGTTTCAAACCACTTCCAATTGTTCACTGAAGAAAACCATATACACCCAGAGAGAGGGATGTGAAATGTGGAATAACATTTTCATGCTCTTGATTGATGTTTGCTTGCATTATGTTTTCTTTATCTGATTTTTCTTTCTTGTAGATACGATTTTTCTTGCACAACAATGATAAGTGTGGAAATATGTATACATATAGTCTATTTGTCAAGTATTTTAACATAATTAACATGTAGTGGATATCCTGCCATCTAGGGGAGGGGTGGGGAGTAGGGGGGAAAAATTTGTAACAAAAAGCTTTGTAAGGGTTAATGTTGAAGAATTACCCATACATATGTTTTGCAAATAAAAAAAAGAGAAAAGGTATATTCCTTTGTATAATCATTTAATTTTCTCCAAAGATCTGACATATCTAACTTTTCTAAAATTCATAACCTCTTTCTTGTTTATTTTGTAATTATATTTAAATAGTTCTTAGAGGGGGATGTTGAAATATCTCACTAGTAAACTTTTGCTCTCTGTTTCTTCCTTTAACTCACTTCAGAATTTGTATGCTGTAACATTTGGTACATATATGCTTAGTATTGAAATTACTTCATTGTTTATGGTACATTTTAGCAAAATGGAATTTCCTTTGCTGAAACTCATCCCTGTGTGAGAAGGAACCAGCACAAAAGCAATGCAGCAGAAATGCTGATAGCTGAGAGCACTTAAAGAGGGGTGGAGCTTTTGGTTCAAGGTTCCAAGTCAGAGAGGAGAGCTATATACTATCTCCTCTCCCATCCAAGGATTAGAGATTCCTTACACTAAGACTTATCCTTTTTAAAAAATGAACAGGCAAAAAAGAAAGAATCCAACCATAGAAATTTACTATGGAAATAGGGAACACCAGGGTTCATCTTCAGAGGAGGACACTAAAGTAAAAAAAAAAAAAAGCCTCTTCTACTACAAAGAATAACATTAGATGGCTACCTGCTCAGGAAAAAAAATATAGAATTCAAAAAAGACTTTAAAAATCAAATGAGAGAGACAGAGGAAAAACTTTTAAAAAATGAAAACCATCCAAGAAAAACAAAATTATAAAAAAGTAACCAACTAGAAAAGGAAAAACAGAGTCTTAAAGAAAATTATTCTTTGAAAATTAGAAGTGCCCAAGGTGAAGCTAGGGAAGCTATAAGAGACCAAGAAATAACAAAACAAAATATAAACAATGAAAAAACAGAACAGAATGTAAAACATTGTATAAGAAAAATAATAAATCTAGAAAACAGATCAAGAAGAAAAAATATAACAATAACTGGACTATCTGTAACCAAAAAAAGAACCTTGACACAATGATACAAGAAATAATGCCTGCATGTTCCTGGGCAAGTCACTTAACCCAAATTGCCTCAGAAAAAAAAAAAGAAAAAAAAACAAGAAAATTTTCCTGGAGTGATAGAACATGAGGGGAAAGTGGAAATAGAAAAAAAATTAACCACTAACAATCTTGAAGAGATCCTATATGGAAAATACATAGGAATATCATTACCAAATTTTGAAAACCCCAGATCAAAGAGAAAGTTTTGCAAGAAAAAAAAATAATATGGTGAAGCCACAATTAGAATTGTATAGGATTTATCAGCAGCTACAATAAAAGGCCACAAATCCTGGAATAATATATATTGGCAATCAAAAGAATTGGGCCCATGACCAAAATGTCATATCCAGCAAAATTATCATAATATTAAGCCAAAAAATTATCATTTAACTAACTTTCAAAATTTTCAGGAATTTGCCTCAATCAAACCCAAAATTTAATAGAAAATTTAACATATAAGAGACAGCATCAAAGATTAATTTCAAGGGATTCAACTTATGCAAATTGTTTTTTATTTGTTTTGGTTTGGGTTTTGTTTTGTTTTGTTGTTGTTGTTGTTGTTGTTGTTGAGGCAATTAGGGTTAAGTGACTTGCCCAGAGTCACACAGCTAGGAAGTGGTAAGTGTCTGAGGTCAGATTTGAACTCAAGTCCTCCTGACTTCAGGGCTGGTACTCACCTAACTGCCCCTGTGTACATTTTTAAATGTAAATGTAAAAAAAAAAGTTTACTTTGATCTGACTCTAAAAAGCAAAACTTTCTAAGAAAAGGAAAAAAAATAATGATTATTTTATATGAATGAGGTGCAGAAGAAGGACAAACACAGAGGCATTGGAAGGGGGAAGAGGGATGGTAGTTCTAAAAACCTACTCACCTTGAGGTCTCCTAGAGTCATTAGCTTCCACTTGCCCAATCCAAATTTTTCTTCAGTTAACTTTTTTTTATACCTCCTTTTCTATTTGACCAATTCAGCTTTGAAATAAATTGTTTTCTTCAGTAGATTTCCTTTTTTCCAAATTGACTAATTTATTTTTAAGGAGTTGTTTTCTTCAACCAATTTTTGTGCTTCCTTTTCCTAGCTGTTGACTCTTTTTTTATTATTCTCTTACATAACTCTCATTTCTTTCTTCAATTTTTCTTCTGTCTCTCTTATTTGATACTTAAAAACCTTTTTTTTTTTTGCTTTTCCAAGAGCACTTCTGGGCTTTGAGAATAATTTATATTCCCCTTGAGACTTTTCATGTAGAATCTTTGACATTGTTGTCCTCTTCTGAGTTTGTGTTTTAGTCTTCCCTGTCTCCATACTAGCTTTCTATGGTCAGGGCTCTTTTTTTTGTTTTGTTTGTTTTTTGCTCATCTTTCAAAGTTGAGCTCTGCATTCTGTCCCAAGCTTCATGCATTTGAAGTCAGGGACCTAGTCATTAACTTTCTGTACCAAGACCTCTGGGATTAGTGCAAGCCCACTGCAGTAGTGTGGCCCAGCCTAGTCACCCCTATTCTTTCCCAAGTTTTAGAACTGCCAGTTTGCCTGCAAAATTAGAATTGAAGACCTCACAGCTGGCCTACAGTGCCACTGGCCTGCTGAGTGGGACTGTGGGGCCTCAACTGCTGATCTGTGCTGTGGCTAAGGGCCTGCCACTGGCTTGCCTAGACTCCTTCTGTGCTGGGCTGAGTTACCATTTTACCCAAGTTAAATAGACCTTTCCTAAAGTCCTTCTAAGCTATCTTGGACTGGAAAATTGTTTCATTGTCTTTTTATGGATTCTGTCATTCCAAAATTCTTTTAAAGATTTTTAGAGACTTGAGGGAAACTGGGAAGAGCTCAGGCAATGTCCTGATTTCTCTCTGCCATCTTGGCTCTGTCCCCACTTTGTAAAATTTAAATGCCTCTGAGTCTGCTAGCATATTATTTTTAATAGTACTACTATGTAATAATTGAGTAGTAAGTAGATATCACCTTTTCAAAACCCAAGAAAAGCTCAGACTGCCATCTAGCTATTGTGCTGTATTGCTGCTCATATAAGTGAGTATATCCTCATTGTTATCCAGCAGGAAAAGGCTTAAATGAAGATTTTTTGAAGAAAATCAAATGTGTTGGCAGCTATAAACTCAGGACCACAATTAACTAAAAATAGAGACATCAAGTTAATATCAATATAAATTTAATTGAGTATAAAGTCCATTTACCTAAAAAGCATAATTAGAGTTTTGGAAGATATGACTTTGTATCAAATTTCACTCCAATGGCAGATGAATTTTGGAAAGGTTATCTAATAATCTATTCTCAGAATAAGGGAAAGAAATGTTTCATTTTAACTAGAGGTTAGGGAAAATAAAGAAATAATTTTTCCCATTTATGTTCACAGTCTCCTGAAATCTAAACAATGGACCTCAAGAAGTCCATGAATCCAAGTTAAAAACCCTTTACTAGCAGGAATAGGGGACATATTTCTTGCTATGCAACAATTGCTAGCCTGATAGGACTAAAGACATAAAACCATAGATGGGGGAAGTCTATTTAATAGGCTCTGAAGATAAAGAGAGAAAAAAAAGTGTGTGTGTGTGTGTGTGTGTGTGTGTGTGTGTGTGTGTGTGTGTACAATTCTTGCTGGGAGAGAGAATATGTAAATAGGTAAGTAATACAATGCAATCTCTTAGGGAGATGGAGGAAGAGAGCATAAATAACTTATGGTCCCCATTATGTGTTCTTGGAGAAAGAAGCATCTGAGTAGAACCTGAAGGATGATAAGTATTCTGGGAGAGCGAGATGAGGAAGCTTTCCCTAACCCCTCTCAATTCCATTGTCTTACTTGTTCTATTTGCTATTTATCTCATACATAGTTTGCCTTGTGTATTTATCTGTTTGTTGTCTCCACTCTTATATTATAAGGTCCTTGAGAGCAGGGACTATCTTTTTACCTACTATCTAGACTCAGTCCTTAGCATAGTGCCAGGAACATGATAAGCATTAATAAATGTTTACTTAATTGAATTGAGAAGTGATTGTATTCCAAGCATGGGAAACAGAGAGATGGAACTGCTAAGAGAGAAGGAACACTGAATTTGGGGAAGAGGAGTTCTGCTTAGCTATAACATAGAGTGCATGAAAAAGAGTAATTAATGTAAAAATAAGTCCATAAAAGGAGCAGGTAGGTGATGCAGTAGATAAAGCACTTGGCTTAGAATCAGAAAGAACTCATCTTCCTGAGTTCAAATCTGGCCACAAACACTGTGGGCATCACTTCATTCTGTTTCCTTCAGTTCCTCATCTGTAAAATGAGATGGAAAAAGAAATGGCAAATGACTCCAGTATCTTTGCCAAAAAAACAAAGAGTAGAACATGACTGAAATGCCTTAACAACAAAAAATCTGTAAAGATATAAAAAAATGCACCCCTAACATATTAAGAATATGTGAGTTGCAATGTAAGAAAAAACATAAAACAATCTTTAAAAAAAAAAGCAAGTTTATAAATTATCAGTGTGGCTCAGTCTGATTAAATTTATTTCAACAAAGACGTGGAGTTTGTTTTGAAGAAATACCTTGCTAAAGATAACAGACCAAGCTTTATTGGGTGGAGGAAGCAGAGGAATACAGTGCAGGGTATTCCAAAAGGGAAGAGACCATAGAGGTCTGACTGCAGGAAACAAAATCAAAGCTTTTTTGCCTTTTCCATCCAATCTCTTAAGACTAAAAACAAAGTAAATAAAAATAATGAGGTAAGAACTACTAAACAGAAGACAAGCTGGAAAGGTGTGAGAAAACTAGAATTGTAAGTAGGGTTTTTTTTAATTATATCATTAGTTAATTTTTTTTCTCTTTTCTTTTTCCTTCCCAAGTTATGACAGAGATAGAATATTGGGAAAGATTTTTAGAGATCTTTGCTAAACTGTTCTTGGGACAAAGCCCAAGTGTGACCATGTACCCCTTTAGCTCTGACATTCTTTTACTATAAATTAGAAATTTTTATTTTTGATTTAATATAGAAAATTTTATCAAGTTCTGCACATAATTTCTCAATCTCTTCATCTGCTGAAACTGATTTTGAGATGTAAGTTTTCAAAAATAAATAAGTGCTGCACAGTATGAAAAGCAGTGGACTTAAGAGTCTAGAGGCCTTGGGTTAAAATCCTGCCTCAAACACTTGCTCTCTCTGTGACACTGGTAAATTACTTAACCTCCCTATAACTGAATGTCTTTATATATAAAATTAGGAAATCTACTTAGTAGCTCTAGATTCCCTCTGGTCCCCTGATCTGTTTTTTAGAAATGATCTTTTTACAAATTTTTATCAGAGGGGCAGATAGTTGGAGCACTGTCCCTGGAGTCAGGAAGACCTGAGTTCAAATGTGACCTCAGATTCTTAACACTGTGTGATCCTGGGCAAGTAACTTAAAACCCCAGTTACCTCACCAACACACACACACACACACACACACACACACACACACACACACACACACACAAACACACACACACACAATCAGAAGCCCCACAATACAAGATGACCAAATAGTCCATGAAATTGTATTCCACTATAAAACTTCTTTATTGCCTCTGAGATCAAACAATCTCAAGTTTGGGAAAAAGAGATATATTGCTCACCAAAATGATAGGGATTTTAATAGTAACAATTAGGAAGAACTTTGAACCTTGATTTGGAGCATGGATATCAGTCCCACTCCTCTGTGTGCTGTGCTTCCCACTTCAACTATGAGGGACCCACACTGAGATCATCCCTTCTGGCATCTGTCCTCCTCTTCTGAGTAGAAATAAAATTGTTTAAAGCTTTTTCTTTGTGGTGCTATTGCCCTTCATTTGAACTCCTCAGCATTGCATACATAATTCATTAAGTTGTACAAATTCACAGGAGATAGATGAGAAAGATAAACAGAGAAAAAGGTACACATACACAATGGCATATAGACTTCATTACATTCAAGGATATTAATTATTATTATTGTATTAATTATGTTTATGTATATAAATAAAAACATGTATTATATATACACTTATAAAGAGAGACAACAGAATATAGAAACTAATTGTAGAGCAGGGCATGTATACATAAAAGATTTGGAAAATATGTGTGGCCTGAAAGATACATGAGAAAGAACAAGTAGGCTCTCAATCACTCCAAAAATATAATCATTCATTGGTCACTTCTCAAGCAAGCATGGGCACCAAGAAATTTGTGCATGGCCTGGTATGAAACTTAGTTCTTCTCCCCAACTCCCTGTTCTAATAATCTTCTAATTTTAAAATATGTCACACAGACCACTATAGATGGCCTTGCCAAAGAAAGCCTTTTGGTTATACTTCTTCTAGTGCGACTGCCTTTAGTTTTCTGGATTTATTTATAGTGAATGTCAACATATATATGATTAAGTTACTTTATGAATAGGTGCCCTTAATGACCACTGGACAAGGATCTCACATTTAAAGAACCAATAGATAGAGATAGTCTAAAACCAACAACTTGGCACCTTTTACCACTTTTTCCCACTCCTCCATTGTTACTATTAAAGGGGAATGGATAGCAAAGAACCAAAAATCATTTTATATTTTCTTTGTTTTATAGGTTGTCATGGCCAAAAACTTCATCACCTAAAAGCCATCCTGTCCCTCGTGGTGATGATCTTCTCCATAATTGCTAGATTTTGCTCAGAACTCCAAAGAAGGTATGACTTATGAGAGTGTGTGACCTTCTGACACACTAACAAAGATGCCATGATAGGGCAAAGAAGTAATGCCCTGATAATAGTATTATGGTCTAAATAATAGTGAACCAGACAGAGTGACAAAGACAGAAAGAGAGGAAAAAAGAAAAGAGTAGAGAGGAGGCGAGATAGGGAGGAAAGAAGAGAGAGAGAAGAGGGAAGGAGGGAAGAGAGGAGAATGAGAGATGGAAGCAAAGACAGAGTGAAGGTGAGAAAACAACATTATTTACAACTCCTTTATCCTCTTTCAAAACAGAATCCTGTATTAATAGCCAAGTGAAAGCATTCAAGAATTATACTATATTTGAAAAATAAAATAAAATTTCATAGCAAGATTTAGAGTAAACACACACACACATATACAATAAATAAATAAATAAAATAAGTAGAGTTAAACACCATTTTCACTGATCCATAACTCTTTCTAACCAGTACTTACTAAATCTCACTTATTTTATCCAGGATTAAGTAAAACAATTCCTTCTATGTAGCTTTAGATATTTATCTAAGTAGCATCCCCATCCAAAGCCAGCTATGATAATTCTGGCTAAACTGAATAACGTGAATCAATGAAAACTAGTTTGAGTTTTATGGCCCCAATACCCTCAGGATACATTTATGCAAGGCTAAATGAACCCAGTGCCCAGGCATTCTCCTCAGCCATTGTGTAGAAGAAATCATTGACCCTTATTCCTTATTTCTAGTTAGGTCATTCAGAAAATGCCTTCATTTCACTGGACCAGATTACTGGCCCTATTCCCACAGATATTGGGGCTGTTTTTTATTAGGGCCACTTTGACTTTTTGTCCAAAACTCTACATAAATTTGGAATCTGAAGTGCTTTGGAACTACCAAAAAGAGAATGCACAGCTAAGTTATCCCCACTGTGTGCTACCCTCTCACTAAGGTCAATGGATCCACATACTGAGGCCGTTTCCCACTGATATCTGTTCTCATTCTTCCCTTGTGAGTTGCAATAATGTTCTGTTAACTCTGTTGGACCACTGTTCCCTCCCTAGTTGCACTGTAAGTAATTAACCATAATACCCTCGAGCAATTTATACTCAACTTTCCAGCAAATTCAGCTACTTGTAGACTGACACAGAAACAAAAAAGGATGTGAACTTTGCTGTCTGTTCCCTTTAACTTAAGTGGGAGTTGATGGTTTTTGAGTCATGTCCAATTTTTCATGATCCCATTTAGGTTTTTTGGTTTTTTAGGTGGAGTATGTGTGTGCATGTGTTTTTTGGCAAAGATAAAAAACTGGTTTATCATTTCCTTCTTTAGCCCATTTTACATATGAAGAAACTGAGTGAAGTGACTTATCCAGAGTCACACAGCTAATAAGTGTCTGAGGCCAGATTTGAACTCTTGAAGATGAGTCTTTCTGACTTCAGGCCCAGCACTATATCTACTGTATGACCTACCTGCCTAAGTGATAGAAATATAGAAGGCATATAACTTCCTTTTGTAAAATAAATTATTAATACCTTTTGGTTTTGCATCACTTAAATTCTTCCTGGTATTACCTCTTCTCCCAGAGAGATATTTCATCAAACAAATATTTTTTCTTTCAGGCAATAAGTATTTGTTCTTACTCATGGGACACAAATTCAAAACAAAACAAAACAAAAAATTTCCTCAATACATATCTATATAGACCAGAAAATTATTTTGCCACATTAGCCATGTCTGAAAATATATTTTCTTTCTGCATCTTAAATTCGTCACATCCATCAGTATTTAAATAGCTTGTTTCACCTTTTATTATTTGGGACTTGTGGATTATCACTGCATTGTTCAGATTTCTAATGTCTTTCACAGTTGTTTTTCGTTTTATTTATTATTCTTTCTATATTTTAAGTTCCAAATTGTGTCTCTCTCTCCTTCCCCAACCCACACTAGAGAAGGCCATAGATATATGTAAAATCATACTATACATACTTGCACTTATCAGTTCTTTCTCTGGAGGTGGATAGCATCTTTCTTCATAGGTCCTTTGTAATTGAGTATTTATAACACTCAGAATAACTTAATCATTCAATTATTCTTTGAACAATATTGCTGTTATTGAATGTTTGCTGTCTATTCCCTTTAACTGAAGTGGAAATATTTATATCTAACTTAAGTAGGAACTTGAGTAGAATGATATTGCTATTATTGAATGTTTTCTCAGTTCTGTTCCTTTCCTTCATCATTTTTTCATGCAAGTCTTTCCATGTTTTCTAAAATCAACTCATCATTTCTTATATCATAGTAACATTTCATCACAATTATATATCACAACTTTAGTTATTCCCCTATTGATGGGCATCCTTCAATTTCCAGTTCTTTGCTACCACAAAGAGAGCTGCTATAAATATTTTAGACTTGACTTTGTTTTTCCTAATGAATTTTGTTATTTTTTCTCACTCAATAAAATATTTTTGATATTTTAATTGAGATGATGTTGAAAAAGTAGATTATATAGAATCACAATTTTTATCATATTGGCTGAGCCCACCCATGAACAATTAATATTTCTCCAATTATTCAAATCTGACTGTTTATATAAAAAGTGTTTTATAATGATGTTCATGTAGTTCATGGGTTTATCTTGGTAGATATACTATCAGGTATTTTAAGATATCTCTGATTATTTTAAATGAGATATATCTTACTATTTCTTTTTGCAGCATTTTGTTTGTGACCAAAGTATTTTCTTCTATGTTATTAAAATTGTATAAATTGTTCTCCTAGTTCTTTTTACTTGGTTCTATTTCAGTTTGTAGAATTTCCCTTGAAATTGTCAATTTCATCATTACTTATGGCACAATAATATTCCATTACATTCCTACAACCCAGTTTGTTTAGCCATTCCTCATTAGGTGTATATGCCCTTAATTTCAATTTTTTGGTTTCTATTAAAGAGCTTCTATGAATATCATTTTTATCATTTTTTATAATTTTCCTTTTTCTTTAATTTCCAGGCCTAATGCTGAGTCAAGGGGCACGTATAATTTCATTACTTTCTGGACACAGTTTCAAATTGCTTTCCAGAGTAGCTGAACCAATTCATAGCTGCACCAATAGTGTACTAGTGTGTTGGTTTTCTCATGGCTCCCCCAACATTTGTCATTTTCCTTTTATGTCTTATTTGTCAGGCTAATAGATGTGAATCTATTGCTTTAATGTGTATGTTTCTAATTATTAGTGATTTAAAATATTTTATATGATTATTGAGAGGTTTGATTTCTTCTTTGGAAAATCTCTTGTTATATGTTTTAACAATTGATAATTGGGGAATAACTTTAGTCATAAATTTAAATCAGTTCCGCAAGATGGCGAACTGCGGACAGCTTTCTCTGTGAACTCCTCCGACATTCCCTCAAACCCAGAAAAAGTAAGCCTTCCAACTGGTTTCTGAGTGAGGGCCTCGCCAAGCATTTGGACTACAACGCACTTCTATAAAAGATCTACCTTGAAAGAACTCCGGAGAAGGTTAGCCTCAGGGGAAATCGGCCGCTGGTCCCGATCTGACTCCAGCCGGGGCGGAAGTCAGGGCTGCGATAGAGGGGCGGATTTTGGGCACCCAGGAAGCCCCTGGGAGACGCCTGGGCCACTTTGCTCTGCTTGCGGGCAGGTGCTTTGGCAGATCTGCCTTTGGAAGGGGGTGGATCGAGAACAGCTGAAAACATGGTCCTAGTGCGAATCTAGCACGACCAGCCTCAGACCCGAAGTCAACTCGGCAAACTGCCCCAGGGCAAATACAAATTGTTGCAGTTTTCTCTGTTTTTGACCAATATCCCAACTTTAAATCATGAGCAAGAAGCAGAAGAGAGCTCTCACCATACAAAGCTTTTACGGAGAAAAAATAGAACAGTCCCCAGATCCTGACACTATGAAAACAATCCCAGATGAAGCCACAAAGGCAGACTTAAGTTGGTCTCCCTTTCAGAAGGCTTACCTGGAAGATTGCATTAAGAATCTCAAAAGAGAGCTAGAAGAAGAATGGGGAAATAAATTGAGATCAGTGCAACAGAAATATCAAAAACTGGAAAATAGGACTGGTGAATTGGAAAAAGACAACAATTCACTGAAAAACAAAATTGGTGAATTGGAAAAAGACAACAATTCACTGAAAAATAAAACTGGCAAAATGGAAAAAGAATGTATTGAATCCAGAAATTCAATTGGCCAGCTACAAAAGGAGCTAAAAAAAAATAACTGAAGGAAATAATACTTTAAAAATTAAAATTGAGGGGCAGCTAGGTGGCGCAGTGGATAGAGCACCAGCCCTGAAGTCAGGAGGACCTGGGTTCAAATCTGGCCTCAGACACTTAATATTCCCTAGCTGTGTGACCCTGGGCAAGTCACTTAACCCCATTTGCCTCAGCAAAAAGCAAAAAAAAAAATTAAAATTAAAATTGAACAAATAGAAGTAAATGACTCAATAAGACTTCAAGAATCAGTTAAACAAAAACAAAAAAATGAAAAAATAGAAGAAAATATGAAATATCTCCTAGGAAAAACAACTGACTTGGAAAACAGATCCAGGAGAGACAATTTAAGGATTATCGGACTCCCTGAAAGCCACGATGAAAAAAAGAACGTGGATGCTATCTTCCAGGAAATCATGAAAGAGAATTGCCCTGATGTTTTAGAATCAGAAGGCAAAGTTGGCATTGAAAGAATTCACCGATCACCTCCAGAAAGAGACCCCAAAATTAAAACCCCAAGGAATATCGTGGCCAAATTTCAGGACTATCGCACCAAGGAAAAGATATTGCAAGCAGCTAGAAAGAAACAGTTCAAATACCGAGGAACTGTCATTAGAATTACACAGGATCTGTCAGCTTCCACATTGAAGGATCGAAGGGCCTGGAACCAGATATTCCGAAAGGCAAAAGAACTTGGATTACAGCCAAGAATAAGTTATCCAGCTAGAATGAGCATCATCTTCCAGGGAAGAAGATGGTCATTCAATGATACAGGAGAATTTCAACTATTTCTAATGAAAAGACCTGATCTGAACAAAAAATTTGACCTCCAAATAGAGAACTCAAGAGAAACATAAAAAGGTAAAAAGGAAAACTCTTGAGAATTATATTCTTACTATAGGTATCCTTTAAAGAATGGCAGTATAATTTGATTTTTCTTTGATAATAATGGAAAATAAATTAGAGGTGGAAGGGATACCATACTGAAAAAGAAAAAGGGGGGAGGGGAGGAAAGGAGGCAAAATAAAGTAAAAATATAGGAGGTAAAATAAGGCAAAATCTCATAAAGAGACATAGAAGATCTAATATAATTGAGGGGAAGAAGGGAGGGCGATGAGTATTGTCTAAACCTTACTCTCATTAGATTGGACTCTAAGAGAGTATATCAGACACATTTGGCTTCAAAGAAAGCACTGACCCTCCTTGTGGGAAGGTAGGAGGGAGGGGAGAAAAGGAAAGGGATAAACTAATAGAAGGATTAGGGGAAAGGTATAAAGGGGAGGGAGGGACTCTAAAGGGAGGAGGATTATTGGTGGGAGGTGGTCATCAAGAGCAAAGTACTGGGGAGGGGGGAAGGGAGAGAGGGGAAAGGGAAGAGAAAATCATAACTCTGGGTAAATAAGATGGCAGGGAATACAGATATAGTTATTTTAACTGTGAATGTGAATGGGATGAACTCTCCCATAAAACGGAAGCGGGTAGCAGACTGGATTCAAAGCCAGAATCCTACAATATGTTGTTTACAAGAAACACATCTAAAACATGGAGATACATACAGAGTGAAGGTAAAGGGCTGGAGCAGAATCTTCTATGCTTCAGGTGAACAAAGAAAGGCAGGGGTAGCAATCCTTATCTCGGATCAAGTAAAAACAAAAATAGATCTAATTAAAAGAGATAAGGAAGGAAACTACATTTTACTAAAGGGTTCCATAGACAATGAAGCAGTATCAATACTTAACATATATGCACCAAGTGGTATAGCATCCAAATTCCTAGAGGAGAAGTTAAGAGAGATGCAAGGAGAAATAGACAGTAATACTATACTAGTGGGAGATCTCAACCTTGCTCTCTCAGAATTAGATAAATCAAATTCCACAATAAATAAGAAAGAAGTTAGGGAGGTTAACAAAAGGCTAGAAAAGTTAGGTATGATAGATCTCTGGAGGAAATTGAATGGTGATAGAAGGGAGTATACTTTTTTCTCAGGGGTTCATGGAACTTATACAAAAATTGATCATGTGTTAGGGCATAAAAACCTCAAAATCAAATGCAGAAAAGCAGAAATAGTAAATGCATCCTTCTCAGATCATGATGCAATAAAACTCACATGTAATATAAGGCCAGGAGAAAATAGGCCACAAGTTATTTGGAAATTAAATAATCTAATCCTGAAGAAAGAATGGGTGAAGGAGATCATTATACACCGCAACAACAGTACTATATGACAATTAATTCTGATGGACATGGCTCTCTTCAACAATGCTATGTTTCAAACCACCTGCAATTGTTCACTGAAGAAAGCCATATACACCCAGAGAGAGGGATGCGAAATGTGGACCACAACATAACATTCTCATACTCCTTGATTGATGTTTGCTTACATTGTGTTTCCTTTATCTGATATATCGTTTGTGTAGATAAGATTTTTCTTGCACAACAATGAGAAGTTTGGAAATATGTATACATATATTCGATTTGCCAATATTTTAACATAATTAACATGTAGTGGATATCCTGCCATCTAGGGAAGGGGTGGGGAAGTTGGGGGGAAAAATTTGTAACGGAAAGCTATGTAAGGGTTATTGTTGAAGAATTACCCACACATATGTTATGCAAATAAAATAAAATTAAAAAAAAAAAAAAAAAAA
>JAJPUD010004417.1:109032-140102 GCA_023553655.1 Myrmecobius fasciatus | reverse complement strand
CGAGCGAATATAATAAAAATGACAATACTACCCAAACTAATTTACTTATTTAGTGCCATACCAATCAAACTCCCAAGAAATTATCTTACAGATCTAGAAAAAATAGTAGCAAAGTTCATTTGGAAAAACAAAAGGTCAAGAATTTCAAGGGGATTAATGAAAAAAAAGGCTGACGATGGTGGACTTGCTGTACCAGATCTAAAACTATATTATAAAGCAGCGGTCATCAAAACCATTTGGTACTGGCTAAGAAATAGAGTAGTCGATCAGTGGAATAGGATAGAATCACAAGACAAACTAGGCAATAACTATAGCAATTTGGTTTTTGATAAACCCAAAGACCCCAGCTTTTGGGATAAGTATTCACTATTTGACAAAAACTGCTGGGAAAACTGGAAACTAGTGTGGAAGAAATTAGGGCTTGACCCACATCTAACACCACATACCAAGATAAAATCTAAATGGGTTCATGATCTGGATATAAAGAGTGATACTATAAGTAAATTAGAGGAATGTAATATAGTTTACCTCTCAGACCTATGGAGATGGAAGAAATTTATGTCCAAAGAAGAACTGGAACTCTTAATTGAAAACCAGATAGATAACTTTGACTATATTAAGTTAAAAAGTTTTTGTACAAACAAAATCAATGCAGACAAGATTAGGAGGGAAGCAATAAATTGGGAAATCATCTTTACATTTAAGGGTTCTGATAAAGGTCTCATCTCTAAAATATATAGAGAATTGTCTCATATTTATAAAAATTCAAGCCATTCTCCAATCAATAAATGGTCAAAGGATATGAACAGACAATTTTCAGAGGATGAAATTAAAACTATTTATAGTCATATGAAAAGGTGCTCCAAATCACTATTGATCAGAGAAATGCAAATCAAGACAACCCTGAGATACCACTTCACACCTGTCAGATTGGCTAAAATGACAGGAAAAGTTAATGATGAATGTTGGAGGGGTTGTGGGAGGGCTGGGACACTGATGCATTGTTGGTGGAGCTGTGAACGGATACAGCCATTCTGGAGAACAATTTGGAGCTATGCTCAAAAAGTTATCAAACTGTGCATACCCTTTGACCCAGCAGCATTTCTATTGGGCTTATATCCCAAAGAAATCATAAAGGAAGGAAAAGGCCCCACATGTGCAAGAATGTTTGTGGCAGCCCTTTTTGTAGTGGCTAGAAACTGGAAATTGAATAGATGCCCTTCAATTGGAGAATGGCTGAATAAATTATGGTATATGAATATTATGGAATATTATTGTTCTGTAAGAAATGACCAGCAAGATGATTTCAGAGAGGCCTGGAGAGACTTACATGAACTGATGCTGAGTGAAATGGGCAGAACCAGGAGATCATTATACACGGCAACAACAGTACTATATGACTATCAATTCTGATGGACATGGCTCTCTTCAACAATGAAATGTTTCAAACCACCTCCAATTGTTCACTGAAGAAAGCCATATACACCCAGAGAGAGGGATGCGAAATGTGGACCACAACATAACATTCTCATACTCCTTGATTGATGTTTGCTTACATTGTGTTTCCTTTATCTGATATATCGTTTGTGTAGATAAGATTTTTCTTGCACAACAATGATAAATTTGGAAATATGTATACATATATTCGATTTGCCAATATTTTAACATAATTAACATGTAGTGGATATCCTGCCATCTAGGGGAGGGGTGGGGAGTTGGGGGGAAAATTTGTAACGGAAAGCTATATAAGGGTTATTGTTGAAGAATTACCCACACATATGTTATGCAAATAAAATAAAATTAAAAAAAAATTTGAATCAGTTCCTAGAAAATAAGACCTATATCAGAAAAACTTGTTGCAAAGATTTTTTTCCCAGCTAGCTTTTTCCCTCCTGATTTTTATATTAGATTTGTTTGTGCAATAAAATTTCGCCTTAGGTTAATCAAATCTGTCCAATTTATCTTAACCTATCACTCATTTAATCATTTATTTAATCATGAACTCTTCATGAAACTAAAAGGTAATTTCTTCTTTTATTGTTTTTGACATGACCTTTTACATGTAGGCCATATATCCACTTAGTAGCTTTTCATGTTGTAGATTGTAAGGTTTATGTCTAAAGATTAGATTTTTACAAAACTTCTGTCCAGTTTTCCCAGCAGTTTTTGTCAGCCAGTACCTGGAGTTTTGGGCTTTATTACAACAGTACTCTATTGTGTTTTGTTTGTTTCTGTACATCATGTACCTCACCTATTCAATTGATCTCTCTTTCTCTCTCTCATATACACACACACACAAACACACACAGGCACACACATACGCATGCACACACACACATACACACACATACACATACACTCAAATATTTTAATGATTATATTTAAATAAAATTTGAAAAGATTTGGAGAAAGTATATTCACAATAACATAAATTTGCTATCTAATTTAAATTCCAGTTCTTTGATTCCCCAACTATGTGTCATAGGCTATCAATGTTCTAGTTAAATAGTACAAACATACTTTATCTTATTGTGTTTCAATTTATTGAGCTTCACAGATATTGTAGTTTGGAGGTTATTTTGTTAAATAATTCAAAGGTGTATGACAATCTTAGGTCAAACAAATTTACTGGCACCATTTTTTCCAATCACATATGTCACATTGTGTCTGTGACATAATTTGATAATTCTCACAATATTTCAAATTTTTCCATTATTATAATATCCATTATGGTAATCTTTGATTAGTGATCATTGCATGTTCCTATTGTAATTGTTTTGGGGAACCACATATAAGATGTGTGTATTTTTGACTGTCCCACCAACCAGAATTCCCTCAAATCTCTGCCTTTCCTCAGGTCTCCCTAATCCTTGACACATACAAAAAAAATTGAGAACATTACATAAACTTAATTTAAAAAGCAATGATAGGTTGTTGGTGGAACTTTGAACGGATTCAGCCATTCTGAAGAGCAATTCGGAACTATGGAACTATGCTCAAAAAGTTATCAAACTGTGTATACCATTTGACCCAGCAGTGTTTCTTTTGGGCTTATATCCCAAAGATATCATAAAGGAAGGAAAGGGACCCACATGTGCAAGAAGGTTTGTGGCAGCTCTTTTTGTAGTGGCTAGAAACTGGAAATTGAAAGGATGCCCATCAATTGAAGAATGGCTGAATAAATTATGTTATATGAATGTTATGGAATATTATTGCTCTGTGAGAAACGACCAGCAGGATGATTTCAGAGAGGCCTGGAGAGACTTGCATGAACTGATGATGAGTGAAATGAACAAAACCAGGAGATCATTATACACAGCAACAACAAGACTATATGATGATCAATTCTGATGGACATGGCTCTCTTCAACAATGAAATATTTCAAACCTGTTCCAATTGTTCAGTGAAGAAAGCCATATACACCCAGAGAGAGGGATGTGAAATGTGGACCACAACATAACATTTTCATGGTCTCTATTGATGTTTGCTTGCATTGTGTTTCCTTTCTCTGATTTTTCTTTCTTGTAGATCTGATTTTTCTTGCACAATAATGATAAGTGTGGAAATATGTATACGTATATTCGATTTGTCAAGTATTTTAACACAATTAACATGTAGTGGACATCCTGCCATCTAGGGGAGGGGTGGGAAGTAGGGGGGAAAAATTTGTAACAGAAAGCTTTGTAAGGGTTAATGTTGAAGAATTACCCATACATATGTTTTGCAAATAAAAAGTTTTATTTAAAAAAAATCAATGATAGGGTTTGAGAGGATTAAATGCTATCATTCAACATTACATACTATAGAGAAATCTTTCATGAAAGAATCTATAAATGTGGCAAACTTCATGATTGTCTTATTTTACGAAATTGTCATAGTACCCCAATCTTCAGCAACCACCACCTTTATCAATCAATCACTGAAGACTTTGGTGATAATTAGCATTTTAGTAATAAAATATTTCTTAATTAGAGAATATACATCATTTCTTTATACATAATACTATTGCACATTTAATAAACTACAGTATAGCATAAATATAATTTTATATGCACTAGCAAACAAAAAAAATTGTGTGACTTACTTTGTTGCAATATTCACTTTCTTAAGGTGTTCTAGAACAAAAGCCACAATATTTCCAAAGTATGTATGCCTATACTTAGATAGGAATACTATTTTTAGTCCTACCAAGTATCCATCTAGCATTCACTTAGAGATCTCTAATTCAAAAAAACTCATGACTCCCTGAAGCAGTCTATTACCTTTTGAATAGTTCTAGTTGTCAGCAAATTTCCCTTGAATTGAGTTAAAATCTGCCTTTCACAACTTCTTCCACTTAGCCAAACTTTAAACACTTTTTAGACAGCAATCATGTTCCTCTCTAACATGCAAAAATCCTCTCTGCACTAAATTACATGTCTTTTCTCTAGAACTCTCTTCAGATCTATCCTTTGGAGATTCAAGCTCTTCACAGGTAAGGAACCTATTTTCTTCATTCATATTCTCATGTGTCTAGTGTAGTTCCAGGAACATAAAACATGTAAAGAACATAAGAATTAACATCCACTTAACTTTCCCCTCCATTGTACTTGAGGAGTTCACAGAGAATGAAGTTCACAGTGAAATCTAAAGTCAAGGGCATTGAAGGAAAGAAAGCCAATATTCATATCTTAAAGAGCTCATATATTTAAAATACCAGCTTGGAGAAAAAAAGACATTAAGAAGGCAAAATATTCCAGACTATTATGACATCTGGATTAAACAGCTGAGTTTCTCTGGCTCCAGTAGGAGAAAGACAGTGGGAGAAGAGTGTCACTGAATGTCTTCATATGACCTGTAGGGAGAGCAGAAGTAAGGAGTCCTCTGAGTTAAGGTAACCGTATTCTTTTTGGCTCTAAGCAAGAACTATATTGGGAGAAAAGATAAAGGAGGAAAGAGATTTGGAAAGAGAGGAATATAAACAAAAGTGGAGGTAATGAGATAAGTGGAAATAAATGGACTCACCTATGCCGCTTATACCAACAGATGATTCCAAGTACTAACAAAACCACCACTAGAATTCCAGCTATGATTCCCAGAACCAAGGACCAGGTAGAGCTTTTGGCTGGACATGGGAGATATTAGCATATAAGGATCGTAAAATAGGATCTTTCATCTCCCATCCCTCCTGCACCTGGGATTCCCTATCCCCTTCCATCCTAAGTATGTGACTCCCATCCCCTTCCTTATTGGGCCCAAAGTCCCTTCCTTCAGATCCCTCCAAGTTCCAAGTTTCCACATTTTCCTCCCTGCAGAATGCAGGACTTTCCATCTTCTTCCCTTTCCAGGCCTGTGACCGTCCCTTTTATTTCTTCTTCTACACTCCAGCACAACTTTCTTCCCATTCCCCATTTCTTACCCCAGTATAGGATGAGATCTTGGCCACCGAGACTACTGTGTTCTATCCTACAAGCAAGATTGCCTGTATTTCCAGCTTCCACAGTGAGAATAACTCGAAGCCACCATGTTCCATCTGAATTTGGCAGGAGATCACTTGTCTGAGCTTCTGGTTGCTCCTGTCCATTCTTTAACCATGTTACCCTCACTAACTTTGGGTAGAATCCTGAGACATGACAAAGTAGCTTCACCTGCCCTGGAGTCGAGGTGGGACTACTTGTCAACCAGACTTCTGGCCTAACTATAGGGTAAGAAAAAAAATGAGATTCACGTAAGGATAAATAAAATTACAGAATGATAGCATTTACAGGTAAAACTAATCTTATTCTCACAATTTTCAGAGATTCAGAAACTAAGGTTCAGAGAGCTATTGGAGTTTGTCAAGATCACAATAGGAATTAATAAAGATAAAATACGAGTTAGAATCCTTAAATTTTAAGTTCTTTCCATCGTGCCAAAATACAAAATCCCACAATAGTACTCCTCTCCAAATGACTTTCTTCAATGGTCCAGGTCATTCATCCTTCACCATCTATCCTTATAGTTATCTTATCCTCTGTTGTTTAAAAGATGATGGATATTTGAGAAAACTGGAAAGCAGGATGGCATAAATCAAGTTTATATCATACCTTATGCCACATACCTCAAGAAACTAAAAATGGATCTGATTTGAATATTTTATGATTTTAACAGATTTTTTAGTATTTCCCATAATTCTCTTTGTATCCCTCCCTCTACATCTTCTGAAAAGCCATTTCTTTTATTCAAAAGAGGATTGAGAGAAAAAAATTCAGCAAATTAATCAACACTTTTTTAATGGATTTTGTAACATTCATTTTTATTTTTTTTAATGGTTGGGTTCTTTTCACTTTCACTGTTTTTATCATTATTTATGTTGTCTTCTTGATTCTGCTTGCTTTATTCTTCATCAGCTCATATAAATTTGTCTATGCTTCTCTATAGATGAATCATGTTTGTTGTTTCTTAACATGCAGAAATTTCTATTATATATTTGTATAATTATTTGGATGTTTCCTGATTGATGGACAGCTACTTTGCTTCCAATTTTTTGAAGCTCCCAAAAACTATTGTTATAAAATATTTTGATGTATATGAAAACATTCTTTGTATCACTGATCTCCTTAAAATAATGCCTAGCACTGTCAAAGGGTCACTTTATTTGCATAATTCCAAATTGCTTTCCAGAAGGCTCCATAAACAAAATGTGTCAGTATCTTTCCACAACCCTTCCATCATTGACTCATTTCATCATTTGTAATTTTTTTGTCATCTGTTTGCTAGGTGTAAGGTAAAACCTCAAGATTTGCATTTATTTTATTATTAATAATTTGGGGAAATGTTAAATATATTTATTAATAGTTTGCAATTTTTTTTGAAAACTGCTAACATCCTTTGATCACTTTTGTCCCAGGGAATTGCATTTGCTATTACACATTTCTGTGATCTATATATTTTGCATATCAAATCCTTATCAGAAATATAGAACACACAGGGGCAGCTAGGTAGCTCAGTGGATAGAGCACCAGCCCTGAAGTCAAGAGGACTTGAGTTCAAATCTGGTCTCAGACACTTAACATGCCCTAGCTGTGTGACCCTGGGCAAGTCACTTAACCTCAATTGCCTCAGCAACAAGGGGGAAAAAAAGGAAATATGGAACACACAAGCAAAAATTTCCCTCAGTCAACTTGTTCTTCTTTTATCCTACATGCATTAATTTTATTTGTACAAAATCTTTTCCATTTTCAATTTTAAATAATCAAATAAAACAAATAAAATCATATATATTTCATTTCTATGAGTGTTGGTTTACCCTGGAAATCTAAGAATTCACCAAAAAAAAACTAATTGAAACAATACTTTCAGCTAAGTTGGAAGCTACAAAGTAAACTCACAAAATCAATAGGATTTCTATGTTATAACAAGATAAAGGAGGTAGTAATAGGTAGAGAAGTTACATCAAAATAACTACAGGCAACATAAAACATTTAGAAATCAGTCTATGAAGGCACATCTAATACATGTATTGATTCAGTTATGAAATGCAAAGAAATACTTGTAATAGCTGACAGAATATTCAATGCTTATGATTGGGAGGAGATTGGTTCTTAGGACTGACCTTGCCGTTCAATGTCTTTCTGTCCTGTGTCCAGAAGGCCATCAACCAACTGGGGAAGAGTATGATTGCGTAAGTTCTGTAATATGTCCCGGGTACCCTGGTCCTGGTTAAGAATGCTGGAGATATTCTGGGATGCACTTTCAGCCCCTGGAGCAGGCTTCCATAAATCTCCTTGAAAGCTCATGAAGTCTGTTCCCTGAATTGCCACCTGGAAGAAGTTTTCAAGGGATCCTTCAGAGTAGCTTACTCTCACTTGGATCACCAAGGGGTCTAAGGATGAAAAGGTGAAGGAAAGGGAAAAAAAGAACAAAAAGATTAAGAGGGAGATCTGGAAGATTTAAATGTGGAACAAAAAGGGGTGATGGTGATAAGTGTGGGAAATAATTGTAAGTTCTCATCTATGCTCACAGGATATTAATAGGGAGGAGATCCTAGAAATCATATTCAATGATTTCTCCAATAAGGAAATGAGGATTTGGAAAGGATTACTTGTTCCATGTAATAGAGTATTCATAAACTCACAAATCTAAAATTAGAAAAAGACTTGTCAAATCTCCCTTACTTTAGAGATGAGGAAAATAAGTCCCAGAAAGGTTAAATCATTTGTCCACAATCATATATGTAGTAACCACCTGGACAAGGATTTGAACCTAGTTTCCAATTTCTATAATATATCCTTCTTAAGAGGACCTACATAAAGCAGATCTGACTTAAAAGGCAGTAAGTTCTCTTTCACTACCCTCTGCAAGTAAGACTGGAAAGGAGGATAGTATGGAGAATTGCAGCATCAGCTACCAAGGGAGTAAAGATTAGGTGAAAGAAGACTGTCTCCAAGGTCAAAAGGGTAAATCAAAATGAACCTGGGAGGTTTTAGGGTTAGGGCAGAGAATCTGAGATCTTAGTTAGAGTGGGATTAAGGATTCAGAGATGAGATAGAGATCATATTTGGAGAAGGATGGGGACTCAGAGCACCAAGGGAGAACTCAACTAGAAGCTAAGAGTCTTAGGACCCACAATGCCCATCCCAATTCTTTCCTCCCTGCCCAACAAACATCTAAAATGAAAATCATCAACTATGGTCATTCTAGACCCCCAAGACTCACAATCTTTCCTGAAGACCTTAATAAAGTCTTGCACATCCCGATTAAAACTCATCAGAAAGACCTCTATGATTCTCTGCAGCTCTTTCCATTGCTCTGCATTGAAGTGACCTCGAGCCCAGGGCCACAGGAAGCGAATGGTGCTAGTATGTAGGTCCCACTTGTGGGTCTCCAAATCCCCCAGCCAGACTGAGGCTAGGTTCTGAACCCAGCTGTCATTGAGGAAGGAGGAGATTAGCTGGAATTGGAAGGTGAGCGGCTCCTGGGAAGCTGTGGAGAAAGAAGGTGAGAGAAACGTAGTAAATGGAGAAAAAAAAAGAGGAAAGAAACGGAAAAGGGGATGGGGGGAAAAACAATGATTATCTGTCCCCTTCCTTACTTCCCCTCCAAAGGGGAAACTAAGTGTGGGAGAAAATGAAGTTTCACACACTGCTCTGTCTCTGTCCTACATGTCCCCCTCATTGCCCTCGATCATATATTTCTTACCGGTTCCTCCTCTCCATCCCTCAGAGAGCCCTGAGAACAGGAGTAGGAAGGCTAGATACCAAGACAGCATGAGACCCAGCAAATGTTCGCTGCGGCTCTTCGTTGCTGGCAGCCTCGGTATTAGCCACATCCTCTCCTCTATCTGGGCCGGAAACCCCAATCTTAACTTCGCAACCTCTGTACACCAATTCTGGAATTGTTTTCTTTGTCCCGGGTAAGTTGGGGGTAGGGGAGAGGGCGGAGAGAAGAGGAGGAAGTTTGTTTTCCTGTTTTTTTTTTCCTTGAAGTAATTTAATGTAGGGGATTGGGGAGGGGAGAAGGAAAGAGGGGAGAGAGAGAAAGAGAGAGAGAAAGGGAGGGGGAGAGAGAGAGACATCAATAAAACATCTATAAGAAAATAAAATGAAAACCAAGACAGTTCTCTCACTCCCAGCTACATGTCCCGAATCCCTTGTATGACAGATTTCCCGTGTCTCCAGATAATACTCAGTATTCTATTTACTTTCCTTCAAAGTCTCTCTTCCTCCTTCCCCAGCCCTTCTTTCCCTATCCTACACACTTCAGTTCCTACAATTCTTATTTTCTGCCAAAAATGATTTCCCTGGAGTAACTCACTTAATCATATATTAGGAACATGGGATGTAGTGAAAAGAACCCCAGGTTTGTAGCATTGTCAGAGGCGACATGATATATAAGAGAGATTTTGTTGTTTGTGCTTCATTCTCAAAGAGAATGACAAGACTGAATGATAAGGTAAGGGAAATTAGGAGCTGAGAATGTCTCGGGAGTTGGGAGTCTGAGTGGGGGGATGGTGGTATCTTCAGTAGTACAATGCAGGTTCCATGGGTAAGAATTACCTGGATTGGTTTCTCTAAGGAAAAGGCTTTTTTGTTGTATGAAGCAGCACAGGATCAAGCAGCATAGGGGGACTGATTGATCTAAGGGGCTACTCCAGGATGAGTATTTTATAGGGAAAGGTAGAGATAGGAGGAAAGATGTTTATTCTTTGCTCACTGGCTAGACCTTCTCCAGGGAGATGTTTATTTCTTAACCATTAGTCAAATTTTGAGAAAATCTAGCAATAAAAACACATAGTGGGACCCAAGTTCCTTGCACCTGCCTATGTGGTTCACCCTGTTATGTTTACCACAACCCAAACTGCCCTGGTGGGCAACAACTTGTTTTTCTTCCCCTGCTCAGTCCCACTCCAGTAGTAATGAGGAATACAAGAAAAGCTGAGAACTTGGAGATAGGAAGTTGTTTTGAACATATTCATTTGAAGCTATCAATAGGAATATGTCCCCTACTATGTCCAATAGGCAATTGGAAATGCAAGAGGGGAGGTCAAAAGAAAGGTTTGTTCTCAGTTGTTTCTGACTCTTGGTGATCTCATCTGAAGTTTTCTTGGTAAAAGTATTGGAGTAGTGTGCCATTTTCCTCTGACATCCTGGAAATTTACCCAATGTGTGTACATACACATATATAAACATGTATTATGGGGAGTATTAGCCCTCCTGAAAGAAAGGTATAGATATAGGGGAATCTGTGGGTGTATATTGATAAAAGTTTCTTCCTAAAGAAGCATGCTCTGTGGTTTTGTATTAAACTTGAGCTTTAAACTATGAAAACTGTTATCTTTTCGAAATATAAGTATTTGGCAGACTTCTCCCAAAGCTGTTGCTTTTGTGGGGGGAGGGAAGGTGCTAGGGAGAAACTATCCAGCAAGATCAGGGCCTCCCTATCCACTTCTCTTCTGTCAAATAGAAAAACAAAGTTAACTGTAGTGTACTAAGAATCATCTCAAAGAAAACTGGGCCATAAATAGAAAGGGAAACAAAGGAAAAATTACAAGGAACAGAGAAAAAACAAGTGACTTTACTGATAAATGGTGAGTTCCAGGCATTTTAATTTATTTTAGTTTTAGACATCTCAGAAGCAAATCAGGGATATGAGAAAAGGGAAAAAGTAAAGAAATTTTTTAAAGGTACTATGAACTCAGATCATAGACGGTGTGTCTCTTAAAAGAAGATCTTTAAATAAGGGAAAATATACACATTGAAAGTGATTAGAGACATGATTTTGGATCAGATCTATAATTTCAGGATAGCCTCAAAACTTCATTGATTGAGCACAACTATCAGTAAACAAATTCTGAGCATATGTGTTCAACATATACATATTTTTAAATATTTATTTATTTAAAACTAAATACAAAATAAGAAAAAACAAAATAGAAAAAGAAAAAAAACTGGCATCCATCAGGAAGGGTTCAAAATATGTAACAATAAATTTCCATTTCAAGAAAGCATATATAATAGAAGATATTATTCATGACTATCCATCTTGTTCCTTTGTTCTCTGCTGTGTACTTTTTACTTTATTCTTTTTTCCTCATTCATTCCCCCAAGTATGCACATTATTCATGTATAAATTATATTTCTGAACTATTATTCTATTTTATGTACATAAGAAGCATGCATAAAATACACATTTAAAAGCCTGTCCTAAAGAAGAAATAAACACAGTTTTTAAATAATTTTTATTTTATTTGTACATGATAAAAAAATTCTGATCTCAGTAAAAATGTCAGAACAATGTGATTGGATATGCTTTATCATTCTTTAGTTGAAAGCAATGTGACTAAATATGCTTCATTATTTTTAGAAATCTTTTTAAATTTTATTTCAGAAACCAAAGATGAAGCATGCTATGCCCATCATGTTATAGAAGTGATCTATTTAAAATGCAAAATGAGCCATACATTTTTGGACATGGCCAGTGTTGGAATTTATTTCATTAAAATAAGTATATGTGATGAGAATTCTATTTTAATTTTTTAAATTGTTCAATGGAGGAACAGGAGAGAGAGAGAAAAATGCTTGTTATAATAAAAGAAAAAAAGTCTTAGTTTAACACTTTGTAATACAGATAATCAAAAGTCTTCTTCTAAGTTCAGTTTATTTAGTTGATGGCTAGCAGTTGAAAGAGATATACCACAAAGATATGTAGATCAAAGAAGTGTATTGTTTCACACTCACTAAATCATGAAATTCATTTTTCAGTCCTATCTAGCAATTATGCAAAAGAATTACTGAACTTTGAGATATAAATTTACATCTTCTCTGATAATAATCAGTTCTTTCAAACAAACCAAGTGTTACATTTTTAAAAAGTGTCCCAAAAAGTTTAGTGCAGTTTTTAGCTTTAATAACTTCAACAGTATAAGTGCCACATTTGTAAATGCATACAAGGCACATAATTTTGCATCCATTAAAAAAACCATTTTAATTATCATTTATATTATATATATATATCTTATTAAAATCCAACATAACTATCACATAGCACATATATACTATAATGTATAATGCATGTCACATAATTGCACCAAACATCATTCTTGTAGATTTTTGAACTTTGTAAAATTTCATAGCTACTGCTCAAATACTAAAAAGATTGTGTTTGTAATTCTAATCTTAAAATAATGCAAAAAATGACATTTTGATTCATATGAGACAGTTTTAATGTGACTGTAGAAGAAAAAGCCCAATGAAGATAAATCAGAAGATTAAGGTAAACAGGCAAGAGGATTTCCTCAAACCAGCCCTTTGTCTAAAAAAGCACTGTCCAGAAATGGTTGCATATGTAATTCATGATGATAAGATGTTCCATTTTGAAAGTTAAAATTAAAGTTTTATTATGAAAATTAACAAAACTAAATAACTGTAAAAGAAATTTAAATAATAGGCACTATGAAAATGGATACCTTGTTTTGCTTGAGCCTCCCAAGTATCCAGGTAACCAAGGACTATATGAGGACTGGCTGTATTAGCTAAGATGCAGAATAACATGACATATCAACAATCCTTTGTGGTGATCTAAAGTATACCCAGCTGAAATGCAGAAAATCAGCAGCTCTAAAGCCAATTAAACGCACAGCAGCTGTGAAACAAACTCTGAGCAATTTAATGGTTTATGGATCTACAAGATTCATCCTTATCTTCAGAGACATGCTTAACTGTTGGTTTTGAGACTCTTGGACATATCCTCTTTTAAAAGGAGAGAGACACAGAAAAAAAAACAGAAAGGGGCAGAAAGAGACAGAGGGAGATAGAGACAGAGAGAGGAGAAGAGAAAACAGAAGGGCAGGGTATACAGGAGCAGAGGGGAAACATTAGGGGAACGGAAGGGGAAGGGACAAGAGGAAAGGGAAGAGGGGAAAAAATGTAAAAATTGGTTTGGATTTGTAAAGAGTAACACTAATTTGAACCATTTATAACTTCTTGAAATATAACCAAATAATCAGGAAACAGTCCTACAGGGAAATAAAGACTTTCCTGAGGTCATGGACATAGAAGGTAAAAAAAGCCAAGAACTTTGTTTACGCAAGGACTGAGATTAGTTGGCTAGTAAGTGTATGTAAACTCAAATAAAAGTCTCATTCTAGCTCCTCCTCCAGAACATGTCTGACATGCATCCACCATGCAGAACCTCTTGAAATATTTTGTCATTTCTTCCTCCTCTTTCTATTCAAACATTCCTCCCCCAAAACCCTTTATCCCTTGCTCTAGAAAGAGTAAGAAAATCAATACCAAATTTCTGGGAAATATATTTTAAATGGATTGCCCAGGATTACTATGATTCCCTGGCCACCACTGCTACTTTTAGAATGTAAGATCCTTGAAATCAGAGACTGTCTCAATTTTATCTTTATATTTCCAGTACCTAGCACAATGCCTGATATCTCATAGGTGCTTGATAATTTTTTTCATTTATTCACGCATTGAATATTATGTATAATTAGTAGGAGTAACAATAACAGCTCATATTATTAAATGTATGTCAGACCAACTTCCTGTGTGATTCTGAAGAAGTTATTTAACATCTCATAACACTTATAAAATGTAGGGTATAGACTAGTCTCTTCCATCTCTAAATACCTGTGATTCTATAATCCTAATTGCTAGTTTCCAGATTGGAAAGGTAAAAACAAACAATATTGAGAGAGAATTATGGTCCAAGTTAAGAGAGTATCTAGTTGCTATAATGAATTCAAGTTTGTAGGCCAAGAAAAATCCTATAACATTAAAAGAATTTAAACACATGATCTCAGAGCCTCTGTTCATAAATACAGAGAAAGGATGGAAAATGATTTCAGGAGATGAGAACAAATGTTGCAATGTTCAAAAATAGAGGGAAAATGGATTAGAGAAACAACTGCTTAGCTTTATTTGGATATTTGGCATAATTCTATAACATTAGCAAAGAGATGTTTTATGAGAATTTAGGGAAAAATGAGATAATGACTTAGATCCTATTTTATTTAATCATGTAAAGAATGGAGTTGGTTGATTTATTTAACCAAGTCATCCCACTCCATTTAAAGTAAATAATAATATGCCCTAGTACTTTATTATCAGTACTTTATTTATAAATTATCAAGCAAATTGAGAAGGGAGATTGAATAGGTTGAAGCAAATTTGATTCCAGTAAAACCTCTGACAAAGAAGAACCTAGAAAGGAGAGGCCTTGTATTTAGCCATGGCTTAAGTCTCTTTCTGTCTTTTTGTCCTCTATTTTGACCAGAGGCTAAAGCTTCCTACAAACTTTGAAAAGCCAAAAGATATTGGACTCCCTATCTTCCCATCTTCTCATCAATGTCCTGGTAACATCCTTTGTTCAGCTCATCTTTCAGCAGGATCTGCATTGGAATCCTAGGATAGATTGGCTAATAATAATAATAATAATATTAATGACAGATAATATTTATATAGCATTTATTACATGCAAGGCACTATTCAAAGTACTTTACAATTATTTCATTTGATTCTCACAACAATCCTGGAAAACAGGTGCTATTATCATTATTTTACACATGAGGAAACTGAGTAAACAGAGATTATGACTTACTCAGATTCATAATCAGTAAACATTTCCAAATTTAGCATTCTATTTACTGTACCACCAATTTTTCTGATAGAGATAGAGATTCAAAAAGCTTAAGGAAGATCCAAACACCAGCCCATCCTCAGTCCACTATCCCAGCCTTAGCAGGTTCCATCAAGTTGCTGCCTGGCAAAGTCCCTGGAACTAACTAGTGTGGCAGTAGGGGATCCAGACAGCCTGTCTTTGGTAAACCCACTTTCTATATTTCAGTTAAAAAAATATTTCAATTAAGCTTTTTTGTTATCTGTTAATGGGTTTTGGGTAACAGTTTGAATCGAAGTCCCATGTTCCAAAAGGAACACAAGCCTCTGCATTCTGTAAGGGGATAATCGAAGGATAGTTCTGGAGGATCACATAACTATAAAGGTACTTGGCATTAAGACAAATACTATATGAATACTGTTTTGTGGATTGTAATTGCTTTATACTTGAAAACTTCATATGGATTTGTGAATAATATATAATGCCAATCTTGAGATAAATGCATTTCTGTCTAAAATAATTTAGAATACCATTCAACTAAATTAAGGTCACTTGATTGGTAATGAATGAAATTCTCAAAATCTGGGATCCAGAGGCAAACAGAAAAAAAGTTTCTTTCTCTTTCTGTCTTAGTTTTTCCCTTAAACAAAAAGTGAAACTAAATTCAATAGCAATAACTGAAATAGTAAAAAGAAAAAAAAATCCCCAAGAGTGTTTTATTGCCAGTTAGAGAATTGGATAGTTTCACCTTTGCTTGTAAATTTAAAGGAAGTTACAGCTAAGACAACTTGGCTAAAATATAAAATTGGTGATCACTGCTCATTCAAAGAAGCTTACTTTAGGGAATGAGAATGTGCACCAGAGTCAGTCTTTTCCCATACTCATTGCAGGGTAGAGGTGGTGTCAAAGAGCACAGCCCATAGCAGCCCAACAGGCAGAAGTAGCAGGTTCAAACCCTTCTCTGGAATCCCTGATTAATTATTTAATTTATAAACTTGCCAGCTTCCTTTAAACCATCTTAAATAAGGTCATCAGCCTTGAGATAGTCTGGTTTATGGAATTCCTAAACAATGAACTCAGCTTGCTGAGGATTATATATAGAAGTAATTTCTAATTATTGGTCTTTACACCAGAATAAGTTTAAACAGCTTATTTGATTGGTTATATCCTGGAGAGCCACCTCATTTGAAGCCTCTGACTGATAAGACTTCCTATTTGAGCTAAAATCTCTTGGTACTATAATTGATTGTTCTGAGTTTTTAATTCAGGTATAGTTTTCTGACCAATCATTAAATCATTAACACACCATTCAAGAGAAATGCCACAAACTACTCAGAAGGATGTGATCCTGAACTTTTATAAGTGGAGGTTTATATCTGAGCAAAAGCTGAAAAAGCAACTTTACATTTCCCTTAAGGTGGTATTCTTCTGGCTCCGTTGTTACTGCATGATTGATTGTCAACTATGACTCTTACCTGAAGTCAAACAGAACTAAGCATACTTTATGCCATAATCATGTCCTTGATTTTTCCTCTTCTAGCAAATTTCTATAATCAGAGCAAGTGGTCAGAAGAAAACATGAGCACAATGCAGTATATAAGATCTGGCTGTTTTCAATCTGAAAATAAGTAATCATGTTTTGAGCAACTGGGTAAATGAGAATTTGATCTAGTCATTTGCCTGTTATTATATGTGTATGTGTATATATATGTCAGAATGATTTTGAACAAAATCAAGTTTTTATTCATGTTTCCATGCCAAGTGGAAACATCCTGATCTTGTCATCCTCTCCATCCAATATCTAATTCCTTTTAAACATTTTTGCACATGTACCCTTGGCCACCTGAGCACCCCCTTACTGTTTAGAACTCGACTGTCACCTACCCTCCCCCCTTCTGGTTAGATTTGTTTCCTCTAGGGAAACTTCAAATGAATGTCAACACTGGACATTGCATATATCAATTTCAAAGATCTGTCAACTTCTGGGCCCTTAAACTCATCACTCCTTTCAATGGAATCCCCTAAAACAGGGACAACTCTATAGCCAATCTTAGCAGAAAAAAAGTTTCAGAAAAAAGACTTCTCCATTCCACACCCCAAAAGATTTGGGGTTCCGTTTTGGGGGGTGGGGAGGAAGAGGAAATGATGAGGTCCTTGATAGCTAGATGGGCATTGACAGAAAAAGCCTGAATTACTGTATACAGTCTGGAAGCAAACAGAGAGGAGCCCAGTTTGATTATCTCTAGCTTTAAGTGAGCTTTTTGTTCTTAAGTAGGCCTTTTGCTCTTTGTCAAATACCTTGTATTTACAAAATCATCATAACCCCAATGAGAAAACCAAGATATTATATCAACTCCAAGGGTATATTTCCCCTATGAAAGACTTACTTGTGATATAAACCTTTGCTAAGGCCTTTGCTATAACCCTGATCCTTTTTTGGGTTAGTCCTACCAGTCAATGGCGTAATCCCTCCATTTGCCACACCTTAATGGCATCTTCTCCCTTGTTAATTGTGAGTTCTGCTAGGGAACTTGTATTTCCCTTTGTTAATTGCTAAAAAAAGATTTTTTTTGCTAAAAACCCTTATGAATTTAGCCACTCTTTGCAGCATAATAAAATTTTTACTTATGACATCACCCATAACCCCAGTATATTTTTGGAGTGACCTTCCATCTACCCAAAATTTGGTTCCAAAACTCCAACACAACCCTATCTAAAGGGAACTACTGGAGCATTCCATGAATGGAAGAAAATGACTTCCAGAAACTGAGAGTTGTGTTACCCATAAATTTACTACATGTGCTTTCTAAGCTTACGCCCACTTTTTTTCTGAATTCCATATGTACTTATCGTAGACTTTGGCTGGAGTTGTGGGACAGAGTGTTTTATATCAACTATTTGATACTTATTTTCCTATTTAGTAAATACCTTTTTCTATAAGTAAGCTGATTAATAGGAATGTTAATAATCTTGGGGGAAAGAACCAGCATACTTTTATATGGTCTACAAATCAAGTTAAGAATCAATTCTACATTTTACATCAATTTTTTTATATCTATTTACACTTAAAAATATAAAAAACTTTCTTAGCTTATAAGCCATATAACCAGTGGCAGATTTGACCCATAAGCTATAGTAGATATTTGCCAGTCTCTAAAACAAATAGAATTGGTCAATGGAAAAAGAAGCGAATGAGTTAATTGAATAAAATAATTCCTTAAAAATTAGCAACTGGAAGCTAAAACAAAGAAAAAATGTGGGGAAATGAAGAAAATGTGAAATATCTAATTGCAAAAACAACTAACCCAAAAAAGTAGATTAGGGAAAGATAATTTAAGAATTATTGGACTATCTGAAAGCTATATTTTTTTCAAAAAGGGTCTAGACATCATATTCCAAGAATTATCAGGGGAAACTGCCCTATTATCTTAGAACCAGAGAGTAAAATAGAAACTTAAAGAATCTACCTATTACCCCCTGAAAAATATCCCAAAATCAAAACTCCCAGTACTATTTTAGCCAGGTCACAGAACTTGCAGGTCAAGGAGAAAACATTGCAAGCAACCAGAATAAAACTAAATATCATGCAGCCACAGCCAGCATTACACAAGATCTAGCAGCTTCTGTGTTAAAGGAGCAGAGGACATGGAATATAATATTTTGTAAGGCAAAGGAACTGGGATTACAACCAAAAATAATTTACCCAGTAAAGCAGAATATAATACTTTAGAGAAGGAAATGGGTATTTAATGGTAGAGGACTTTTAATCATTTCTAGTGAAAAGAACAAAGCTAAATATAAAATCTGGCTTTCAAACACAAGACTGGAATGAAGCTTAAAAAGGTAAACATAAGAGAAATCCTAAGCAATGTAATAAGATTATATATACATATATATATATATGTACATACATATATATGTATATATACATATATATATTCTATATGGGAAGATGGTACATGAAACTCCTAAGAACTTTATCATTATTATGGCAATTAGAAGGAATATAGACAGCCTGATCATGAGTTTATTATGTTGGAATGATCTCCAAAAAAAATGGAGTGAGAAAGAAGGATGCAATTGAAGAAGTGGGAAGTGGGAAAGGAAGAATGGGGAAAATTATCTCATTAGAAGAGGTATACAAGGAAGAGCTTTGATAGTGGAGGAGAAAATGGAGATGGGGTAGCAGGCATCAATCATACCTCATTTTCATTAAAATCAGTTCAAAAGGGGAAATATATATATGCTTATACATATATATATTTATATTTATACACACACACACACACATACACACACAAACTAAGAACAGAGAATTAGGAGGGAAAGAGGGTAAGAAAAATGGAAGAGGTGACAAAATGGAGAATGGATCAAGAGAGGGAATGCTCAAAATCAAAACAGACTTTTGAGAGAATAGTAAAAAGGAAGAAAGAGGTGAATAAATAGAAAAATAGGGTGTTAGGAAATACACAGTTATCACAGCTTCAAATATGAATGAAACAAACTCACTTATAAAACAGAAGCAGATAGCAGTATGGATTAGAAGCCAGAATTCAATAATATGTTGTTTATAACAAAACACTTTAAACAGAGAAGCATATGCAGAATTAAAATAGGAGTTTGGAACAGAATTTATTATGCTTCAACAAAAATTTAAAAAAGCAAGAACATAAGTCATAATCTCAGACAAAGCAAAAACAAAAACAGTCCTAATTTTAAAAGATAATCAGGGAAACTACATTTTATTAAACATATCATAGACAATGAATTCATATAAAAATATATAGCAAGTTTCTCTGATAAAACTTCCATTTCTCAAATATATAGGGAACTGAGCCAAATTTATTTTTTTAAAAGAGTCATTCCCCAATTGATAAATGACCAAAAAATATGAATGGGAAGATTTTCAATGAAGGAATCAAAGTTATGCAGTCATGTGAAAAAAAATGCCCTATGTCACTACTGATTAGAGAAAAGCAAATTAAAACAACTCTGAGGCATTACCTAATATCTCAGATTAGCAAATGTAACAGAAGAAAATGACATATGTTGTGTAGATGTGGAAAAGCAAAGATACCAATGCACTATTGGAGGATGTAAATTGGCCAACCATTTTAGAGAACAATTTGTAACTACATCTACAAGGCTATATACAATTGTGCATACCTTTTGATCTACCAATTCCACTGTTAGGTCTGTATCTTAAAGAGATCAAAAGAAGAAAAAGGCCTATAATTACAAAAATATAGCAGCTCTTTTTTGTTGTGGCAAAGAATTAGAAATTGATAAGATGCCCATCAACTGGGGAATGGCTGGATGCTATATGTGCTATATGATTGTGATGGAATACTATTATTCTATAAGAAATGATGAGCAAGATGGTTTCAGAAAAATCTGGAAAAACTTACATGAATGAATGCAGACTGAAGGGAGCATAATCAGGAGACTATTGTACACAGTAATAGCAATATTGTAATAATAATCAACAATGACAACTATTTTGATGAATATAATGATCTAAGATAATGCTGAAGGACATCATAAAAAAATGGAATCTACCTCCACAGAGAAAACTAGTGAACTCTGAAGTTTGCTTCCTCCTCCCCATAATATGGCTAATATTAAATATGTTTTTTATAATATCACACATATAAGAGATGTAATATTGCATTGTCTTCTTATTTTTTGTTATGTTTTAAGTTCCAAACTATCTCGCTTTCTCCCTCCCTACACTGCGTTATTAAAAATGACCACCATTTCACACACACACACATGTAAAACCATATTATGCATATTTTTATTTCTTAGATCTTTCTCTAGAAGTGAATAGTATCTTCCTTCATAGGTCCTTTGTAGTTGATATGAGTATCTACAATACTCAGAATAACTTAGTCATGACTTTCACAGGTGTTATTTGGGCAATATTGCAGTTACTATATACAAAATTCTCTTGCTTCTGCTTACATTTTACTCTTCGTTATTTCATGCAAAGCTTTTATGTTTTTCTAAAATCAACTAGCTCATTGGTTTTTTTCCTACCACAGTAGTATTTTATCACAATCATGTACCACAACTTTTGCTTTTTCGCTGATCACCTTGGAAAACAGATCTAATAGTATTATTGCTGGACAAATGGTACAAATAGTTTTATAATTCTTTGGGCATAATTCCATATTGCCTTCCAAAATCATTAGATTAATTCACAGTTCTAGCAAAAGTGTATTAATGTCCCAATTTTTCCATGTTCCCATCAACATTTGTCATTTCTTCTTTTTTATCATTTTAGCTAATCTGATAAATATGAGATGATATTTCAATATTATTTTAATTTACACTTCTCTAATCAATAGTGATTTGGAATATTTTTTTCATATGACTATATGTAATTTTGATTTCTTCATCAATCACCTGTGTGTTTACATTTTTTGATTATTAACCAACTAGGAAGTGACAAATTCTTATAAACTTGTTAAAGTTCTTGACATATTTGAGATATGAGATCTTTATCAAAGAAATTGTCTATAAATTCCTCTCCTCCTCAATTTTTTCCTTTCTTTCTAAACAATTATATAAATCTTATTTGTATACATTTTTAAAAATTAATTAATTAAAAATCAAAATGATTTATTTTACATCTCTCAATGTTCTCTGCCTCTTACCTATTCATAAATTCTTCTCCTATCCACAGTCTGATAGATAATATGTTCCTTGTTCTTCTAATTTACTTATGATAGCTTCCTTTATAGCTATCCATTTTCACTTTATCTTAGTACATAGTGTAAGATATTGGTCTATACCCAATTTGTGCCAGACTACTTTCCAATTTTCCTAGCAATATTTTTAACCAAATGGTGAATTCTTATCGCACAAGATTAAATCTTAGCATTTGTCAAACACAAGCTTAGTACAGTCATTTACTATTGTATATTGTATGTTTATGCTATTCCACCTTCCACCTTTCTATTTTTTAGTCAATACCAGTTAATTTTTATAATTATTACCTTATAATACAGTGTAAGATCTGGTACTGCTAAACTTCCATCCTTTACATTTTTTTTCTATTTTAATTGGTTTGATGTTATTAACCTTTTGTTCTTCTAAATGAATTTTATTATTTTTTCTACTTCATGAAATAATTTTATGACAATTTAATTGAAATAGCATTGAAAATGTAAATTAGTTTAAATAAAATCATCCTTTTTATTTTATTGGCTCTGCCCATCCATGAATTACTAGTATTTTCCCAATTATTTATATATGACTCCTTTGTAGAAGGAGTGTTTTATAATTATATTTATGTAGTTCTTTGATTTGTCTCAGCAGGCAAATACCCACGTATTTTATACCGTCTACAATCATTTTAAATGGGGCATGTCTTACTAACTTTTCCTTTGTTTTATTTTTAATACACACACACACATACACACACACATACACACACAGAGAAATGCTGATGATCTTATGTGGGTTTATTTTACATTCTTCTACTTTGCTAAATTATTATCTAATTTTTTAGTTGAATCTCTAAGATTTTCCAAGTATATTAACTTATCATCTGCAAAAAGATATAGTTTCAGTATGTCACTGCCCATTTTTATTCTTTCAATTTCTTTTTCTTCTCTTTTTTCCATTGTTAGCTTTTCTAATACAATGATAGTGGTGATATGAACATCCCTTGTTTCCCTCCTGATCTTATTGGTAAGGCTTCTAGCTTATCTCCACTATAAATAATATTTGTTGATGGTTTTAGGTAAATTTTTTTTATCATTTTAAGGAACAAAATAAATGTATACCTATTGTTTCTAATGTTTTTAATAGGAATGAGTATTGAATTTTCTCCAAAAAACTTTCCTGTATCAGTAGAATCATGTGGGTTTTTAATTTTTTATTATTGATGTAATCAATTAAATTGATAATTTTTCTTACATCAAATCATTCCTGCATTCATGATATTGATTTCACATGGTCACAATGCTTAATCTTTTGTGATATGTTGTAGTCTCCTATCTAGTATTTTATATAGAATTTCTGCATCCATATTCATTAATGAAATTGATCTATAATTTTATTTCTCTCTTTATTTCTCAAATTTTATTTGTTCTTCCCAATCTAGGTATAGCACCATATTTGTTTCATAAAAGGAGTTTGAAGAGTGCCTTCTTTACTTATAATTCCAAAGAATTTCTTTAATATTGTAGTTAGTTGAACTTTAAATGTTTGGTAGAATTTAATCATAAATACATCTGGTCTTGATGTTTTTTTCTTAGGAATTTTATTTATGGCTGTTCAATTTCTTTTTCTAAAATGGATTTATTTATTCTATTTTCTCTTCTGTTAATCTAGACAGTTTCTCCACAATCTGTTCTCTAGGTCAATCTAGTAGAATGTTTCACACTCTCTTCTATCTTTTCATTCTTTTGATTTTGTTTTATGATTTTTTTAATCTTATAAAGACATTATCTTCCCCTTGCTCAATTCTGGTTATTGAGAAATATTCTTTCATAAGTTTTTTCAATCTCTTTTTCCAGATGGTTGACTCTCATAATTTTCTTGATTTTTTTTGTATTACTCTTGTTTTTCTTCCTAATTTTTCCTAAAACTCTTATATTTGATTTTTGAAGATCTTTTTAAGCTCTTCCAAAAACCCTTTTTGGTTTGTCACCATTTTACATTTTTCTTTGAAGTAGAAATAACTGTTTTAACTTCACTATCTTTTTCTGAGTTTGAATCCAAATCCAAATCCAAATCTCTACTGCCATACTAGTTATCTATGGTTGGATTCCTTCTCTTTTGGTGCATTTTTTAAGCACCTTATTTCTTGACTTTTAACTTTGTGTTAGAATTGGGCTCTAAACCTGAGGTGTGGGGAATAATGTCTCAGGCTTCTGAGTTTTATATGAGGGCTTGACCTTTGGTACTCTAAATCCCTAAAGCATGGCTAAAAAAATAAGTACACAAAAAAGAAAGCTCATAAAAAGATAGTGAAGTTAAAACAACTAATTCTACTTCAAAGAAAAATGTAAAATGGTCACAAATCCAACAAGAGTTTTTGGAAGAGATATCACTTCAGATGTTCTTACTCCTGCATTTCCTCCTGCAGATGCATTTCCTCCTGCAGCTAAAAGTTTCTGCTCTGAAACCAATTTTTTTTTGTTTTTTAAGCTTTTTATTTTCAAAACATATGTATAGATAGTTTTCAATATTTACCCTTCCAAAATCTTGTATTCCAAATTTTTTTCTCCTACCCCCATCCCTAGATGGCAATTCTTCTATACATATTTCCACAAGAATCATGCTACACAAGAAAAAAATCGGAACAAAAAGGGAAAAAATGAGAAATAAAACAAAAAGCAAACAAACAACAAAAAAAGTGAAAATACTAGGTTGTGATCTACATTTAGTCCCCTCAGGCCTCTTTCTGCATGCAGATGGTTCTTTCCATCACAAGTCTTTTGGAATTGGCCTGAATTACCTCATTGTTGAAAAAAGCCTAGTCCTATGGCTCTCTTCAACAATGAAATGTTTCAAACTACCTCCAATTGTTCACTGAAGAAAGCCATATACACCCAGAGAGAGGGATGTGAAATGTGGACCACAACATAACATTCTCATACTCCTTGATTGATGTTTGCTTACATTGTGTTTCCTTTATCTGATATATTGTTTGTGTAGATAAGATTTTTCTTGCACAACAATGATAAGTTTGGAAATATGTATACATATATTCGATTTGCCAATATTTTAACATAATTAACATGTAATGGATAGCCTGACATCTAGGGGAGGGGTGGGGAGTTGGGGGGAAAATTTGTAACAGAAAGCTATGTAAGGGTTAATGTTGAAGAATTACCCACACATATGTTATGCAAATAAAATAAAAGAAAAAAGAAAAAAGAAAAAGAAAGAAAGAAAAGAGCCTAGTCCTGATCATCATATAATCTTGTTGCTGTGTACCATGTTGTCTTGGTTCTGCTCACTTCATTTAGCATCAGTTTATATAAGTCTCTCCAGGTCTTTCTGAAATGATCCTGCTGATCATTTCTTATAAAACAATAATATTCCATATCATTCATATACCATAATTTATTCAGCCATTTCCCAACTGACGGGCATCAATTCAGTTTCTGGAACCAAAATCTTGTGAGTGCCTACAGCCAGCAGGGACCCTGCCATTTGCTACCACACTCATTGCCCATAACCTGCTCCTTGACCATAACCACAGCCAAAGACCACATCCTATCAGCTCACCGGGTCCCCTCATCCAGCCTTTCCATCTTCCCCTGATCACCCATTTGACCCCTACATTATCTGTGAAATTACAGTTCCTAAATTTGAGGCCTTTCCTTAGCACAGCTTTCCCAGGGCTTGTTTTTTGATTCACTGGTGTCTGCCTGATATACTGGTCAAAACAGTCCACCATCCCAAGAGGTCAAGTGTTCCCTAAGGTTCTCCCAAGTTGTCTCAGGCTGGACAACTCGTTTACGCTTATTTTTTATTATTTCTGCCCCTCAACATTCACTCTGAAGTGTCAGTTTAAATTTGGGGGGGGGGGGGAATTTGGGATAGCCAAGTAATTTCCTGCCTTTTTCTCCCATCTTCCCAGAGTGCTCTATGCTTGATTTCTCAGTGAACAGAGAAGGGACTGGAAGTAGGGAGAGAATTTGAAACACAAAAAAATTTTTTTAAATATTGAAAATAAGAAGGAAATCAGCAAATGCTATAATATAAACACGGGAAGAAAAGAGAACAGATTTTTTTTTTCCTTCTCCATACCAAATCATAAGAAATATCTGCCTAAGGCGAGTCAGCACACAAAAGATTTACAATCACAGCTGTTCAGGTTTGATCCTTGCCAATTTTAATCTCCTTTTCCTGTCCTGCATTATTGCCTTCACCAATTCTTTCTCTCCAGAAAGAGATAGGATAACAAAAATAGCCTACATTTAAGTGCTTTCCCATAAAACCCTGTGAAATAAATAGAACAAGGAATATTACACTGACACATGGAGGCTCAGAGAGTGTCTTGTCCATAGCCAGGGTAATAAGCATCAGAACCAGGATTTGAACAGAAGCCTTTTGATTTCAAGCTCTTTCCACTTCATACTTCCTCCCCCCTTTCCCTTCCTCGTTCTCCCTTTATCTTCTTTAAAAGGTGATTGTAATGGGGCAGCTAGGTGGCATAGTGGATAGAGCACCAGCCCTGAAGTCAGGAGGACCTAAATTCGAATTTGACCTCAGACACAACACTTAACACTTCTTAGATGTGTGGTCCTAGGCAAGTCATTTAACCCCAATTGTCTTAGAAAAAAAATAAAGGTGATTGTAATATAATGGAAAAAGCACTTGATTAAAATTTAGAAGATGCACATTTAAATTCCAGCTGTACCATTCAGTTTTTTTTTATTAAAGCTTTTTATTTGTATAACATATGTATGGGTAGTTCCCCAGCATTGATCTTTACAAAGCTTTCCATTACAACTTTTACCCCCAGTCCCCTCCCCTCCCCTATGGCAGGAAGTCCACTATATGTTAATAATGTTAAAATACTTGACAAGTTGTGCAAGAAAAATCCTATCTACAAGAAAAAAAAGAAAATCAGAGAAAGGAAACACAATGCAAGCAAACCTCAATAGAGAGCATGAAAATGTTATGTTGTGGTCCACATTTCACATCCCTCTCTCTGGGTGTATATGGTCTTCTTCAGTGAACAATTGGAACTGGTTTGAGACAATTTTTTGTTGCAGAAAGCCATGTCCATCAGAATTGATCATGATGTAATATAGTTGTTGCTGTGTATAATGATCTCCTAGTTCTGCTCATTTCATTCAGCATCAGTTCATGCAAGTCTCTCCAGGCCTCTCTGAAATCTTCCTGCTGGTTGTTTCTCACAGAGCAATAATATTCCATAACATTCATATACCATAATTTATTCATCCACTCTCCAATTGATGGGCATCCCTTCAGTTTCCAGTTTCTAGCCACTACAAAAAGGGCTGCCACAAACATTCTTGCACATGCGGGTCCCTTTCCCTCCTCTAAGATCTCTTTGGGATATGAGCCCAATAGAAACACTGCTGGGTCAAAGGGTATGCACAGTTTTTATAATCTTCATTTTCCTCATCTGTAAAATGGGGAAAAACTACCTACCTCACAGAGTTGCTTTGAGGATCAAATTTTTTGATCCTTTAAGATATGAATCTTAAAAAGTGTTCATCTCCCCACCTCCCAAAACTGTTTTCCCCTCTTTCTTCTGTACTCTTTCTCTTTCTCCTCTGACTCATCTCCCTCTCATCTCCTCTTCCCATTTTCTGACCAGATTCTCAGACTGAAACTGGAAATTCCCTTGTGGGGGGGATTCATGAGTCTCCTTTGTCCTGGGTCTGACCCTTACCCCTTTCCCTCACTCCTCTTTCACCATCCCTTTGAGGAGTTCCTCTATAATTAGAAGTTTTCCAAGGGGGAAGTAAGTGAAGGGTCAAAATAAATAAGGGTTAAAAAAAGAGAACTGGGAGATAGTAGTTCTGCTAACTCCATTCCTTATACCTACTACCTTCCAATTAAAGCTAAGGTTTGGCAAACAGATTCAGTTTATTTCTCTTTCTACTAGAAGTGAGAAAGTTCTTCCCTGTCTTGATCCTCAAGTCCTAACCAATGCCCTGAATTGAGAAGCTATGTGATTCTAAGGCTCCATAACAGCAGAATTGACCCTTTCTAACAGTCAGTCAATCCACTGACAAACATTTCTTAGGTGTATACCATGTGGCAGGCACTTTGCTAAATTCTGGGGACACTGTAATGCTCCTGGAGAAACTGAGGCAGTACCACAGATTGGAGACTAGGTAATATTTTATTGATTTTAATTGGAGAGTTTAGAATCCATAGCTATGGAGCGGGACTGAATGGGACTCTTGTCTCAAAACATTCAGTCCATTGAGAGTTTAGACTGGCAGCCATTAGCCAGCAGTCTGTATCTCAAGGTAGATCCAGCAGCTAATAATTTGCTGCAATGATTCTTATAGGGCTCCGGGCACTCAGCGAAACAAAGAACAGGCAGAGGGAGGAGTAGGGCACTAGGGGGAATTGGAGTTCCAGGAAAGGACTATCAATTCAGTTCTGACAGGTTGGGTTATGGAGGAATGGATCATAAATTGTGATAAGTTTGGGAAGAAGCTCGGAGCCACTGAGTCTGAAGCCAAAAGATAAGGGGGATGTCTAGGTGTTTGAGATGGGCCATCTGGAGGTTTTATGACTCTTTGGAATGCTAGCCCAATTATTCCTGGTGGTCAGAAGGAGGGGCAGAACAATTAAGGAAAACTGAAACAAAACAATTGGGGGAAACTGAGACATGGATCTGTGGCACAACAATACAAGTACAAGGAGTGAAACAATCTCCATTCAAAATGAGTTTACATTCCAATGGAGAGGACAAGTATGTATATCTACATATAGATATAGATATATATACATATATGTTTTTATTTATATATAGCATAAAGTTATTGATAAAAACATATGCAAAATACTTAAAATATAAAGTAGTTTGGAAGGGAGGCACTTTTCTGATATTGATATGACTATAGTTAAAATAGATTATAAAGGAAAAACCAAAAAACTTCTAGAATTAATGGAGAATTCAGACTCAGAATCTCATCCAGAGATGGTGTTAGACCTGGTTGAGGGTATATAACCCAGTGGTTCACCTCTTACATGTACAAAAAAAAGAGAACTGAGCAAGACAATTCATAATCACATTCAAAAGTTAGAATAGTCTCTCAAATATCCTAGTTTACCTTGGGAATGAATTATGGAACTTTAATTCATATGATTATAGAATCACAGGATGTACAACTGGAAGGGATGGGCATCTAGTCATTTTCCAAAAGACCTAAAAGATTCCAAAATAGACCCAAAGAGGGCAGTGAGGTAGCACAATGCATAGGGTGTTAAGCCTGATTTGGGAGTTTAAATCTTTGTGAGTTTATATCTGGCTTCAAACTGTTACTAGTCATATGACTCTGCACAAGTCATTTATCCCTGTGTGCCTCAGTTTTCTCATCTATAAAATGAGCTGAAGAACAAAATGGCAAATCATTCCAGCAGCTTTTCCATGAAAACCTCAAATTGGGTCATGAAGAATCTCAAATGCCTGACCTCCTCCTCTCCCCTCCTTGCCCCCCAAAAAAGACGAGAAATGTCATGTTAAAGTCACACAAGAAGTAAATAGGGAACCAATATTTTTACTCAGTTGCTCTGAAGCTTTATTCCAATTTACTTACCATTATGATGATGAGTTTGTTTTGTTTCTCCATTTGAGTTTCTAGATTACCCCTAAGAATATTTGTTAAAAAAAAAAAATCTAATCCTGGGCTTTTATGACTCACCAAACCACTTTAGTTTCCTGGGGATTTCAGATTCTTGAAACTGGTTCAGGATACTTTAGAATTTGATTGAAAAGTGAAAAGATTTAATCTTTAACTTCACTAAATTTCTTTTGTCTCTGAGTACTAATTCAAGTCATTGAGCCTCTTGCTTGGTTTCCTAGTTCCTTGGTTTGGACAATGACCATATCTGATCCTTAATTACTTTTCCCATTTCAACTTCTATCAACATTTTTCTAGAATTTGTTCCTTCCTTTCCTTCAACCCCCCAATCACCATACAGTTTAGGCCATACATGTGCTTTTAATGTTTATTTGTATATATTTTAATAGCATATTGTGGATGTTTTTTTATACCACACTCACTTTTTAATCATCTGGAACTAATGATGATGATTACATATACTCTGAGTTATATTATCTTTTAGTGTCTCATCTATTCCATCATTGTAATAATTAAATATGATATTCTCCTGGTTCTACTTTCTTCACTCTGCATCAGTTACTATAGATCTTCTTTATAATTCTTTGAATTCTTTATATTAGTCATTTTTTTACAATTCAGTAGTAATCTAATAGGGAATATGATTAGCAAGATGGCTGCAGAAACCTTCCTAGAGTATATTACAACAGATGTACTCAGCTGAAATGTTTTCTTTTTATTTCATCCCCAAAACCTCAGAAGATGAAATGACATCAGACATAGTGACTACAACTGAATCCATAAGATAAGAAAACAGAATCATTATGCAAAGTTTAAAAAATGAAACAATAGAAAACATAATGATAATTATAATGACACTTATATAGCACCTATTATATGTCAGGCACTATGCTCAGCACTTCATAAATATTGACTCATAAATATTCTGAGCTTCCATTCAACATCCTTATCCTGCACTTTACTCTGTTTTCTGTACATTAATGCAATCATGAAAATTTGTACCTTATAATATAAACTGTGATATAAATATAAAGATTTATATAGAAGCCTCATTTGTATGCCATCAGCATTTAAAAGGGATTTAAAAGGGAAGAGAATTGTGGAGGCCCTCTATTTGGTTTCTTCATCGAAGTGGGTGTCACCCCTCAAAGGATGATTCTGATAAGCTAAAGGAAGGAAAGGAAGAATAACTGAAGGTAAGAGGACAGAAGATACAGGTATCATATAGCTATCTAGAACAACAAAGCATTTCTGTGCCTGATGGAAGGGGGATAGTAAATTCAGCTGGAGCCAATCCTTTCCCATCTAGAGTTTACTCTGGGCAAGGACTTAGATAAAATTCCTATTATTCTATACTCCCAACTCAAGAAAATTAAAATTGTCTAGTCTCAGAAGGACAAGACAGTGAGAAGGGAAATCAAAAATAAGAAAGGAGAGAGAGAGAGAGAGAGAAAGAAAGAGAGAGATTGAAAGAGAGAGAGACAGACAGAGAGAGAGACAGAGACAGAGGGACAGAGGGAGAGGGAGAGGAGAGAGGAGGGGGAGAGACAGAGACAGAGGGACAGAGGGACAGAGGGAGAGAGAGAGAAGGAGAGAGGAGGGAGAGAGAGAGAGAGAGGGAGAGGGAGAGGAGAGAGGAGGGGGAGAGACAGAGACAGAGG
>JAJPUD010004417.1:87489-99774 GCA_023553655.1 Myrmecobius fasciatus | reverse complement strand
ATACACATATATGTGGGTGTGGCTATCTATATAGTTAGCTATCCATATCACTTCTAGATAAGATAGCTATCATTTGAAGAATATCATTTATAAATAGCTACACATACATACACACATACATGCCCTTTCCTACTAAGGAGCCTAATGACTACTATGGAAGTCCATGAGTTTAAGGCTTTTAAATGGATTCACATTAGCACAGAAAATGTGGTTTCTTTTTCCTTTGCCCCTCTTGCCCTAGGTACCCCTTTGCATGTAGAACTCCCATGAAATGTCTCTGTACCACCTCCCTAGCTCTTCTGACAATACAAATCTATAAAGGCTTTAGTTAGTTGCCATTTATTTTATGCTTAGGAGTTTCCACTGGCATTACATGATGAACCCATTCAGAAAAGATATTTTTAGGTATGTGGGTGACACTCATTAGCTTTTTTTCTTTCATTTTTCCATAGAACACTTCGTCTTAATTTTAAACTCAGGCACCAGAGCATTCCACAGGATTTGGTATTTCCACCTTTGGTAATTTGGTTGGTACAATTCCTCAACTCTGATATAGAGATCAGCAGGTGGAGGGAGCTAGTGAGACCAGGAGTTTGGAACAAGGAAGAACTAAGTTGATATTCCAACTTAGACACTTACTAACCATGTGACTATAATAGGTAAAGGATATAAGAAAGAAAGCAACTTTCTGATGTATATCATTCTAGACCTCAGCTTAAATTTACTCTGTAAAATGAAGTCCCTCCTACATTAAATCTATAGTATTATGTCTGTGTCTTCTCAAATGTTCCCATCCCAAGAATCCAAAGGGTTCTGGTCCCTTCTAAGCAGATTTTGGCAAGGGAAGTTTGTCAAAGCTACATGTTTACCCAATAATTTAATTCAGTATATATGTAGTCAATAATCAACAACCTTTGCTTTCAAAGATAGATATTCAATAATAAGTAACAACCGGAATCCTTTGCTTTCTTTATTCTCACATAACATCTAACAGCAATGGCATCTGTTCTCCCCAGCTGACCAGATATGTGATATTCAGGGCAGAACTGATCAAAGTCTGATCCTCTTACATATAGGCAGTTAAAATACTTGGTAGTACCTATAATATGCATCTTTTAAATTTTTTTCTTGTTCAGGTAAAAGCTTCCCAGATCCTTCAGTTTAGCTGGTTCTTTATGTCTCCTCCTCTGTCTAGGTAACTCTCCTCTGGGACTTTAAGCTAAGACAGGAGCCCTATTTTCTATTTCTTGAATATCTTCATTTGTCAGTTATAGTACTAAGAACATAATAGGCATTCAGTTAGGTTTACTGAAAAATGAAATGGCTTAATCTCTTATCATGTTCACTATATTTTGACAAAGTTTATGAAACCTCTGACCAATGTAAAAGGTTACTTCTTGGAGCCAGAGGAAGAAAAAGTCCATAATACCAACATGTTGGGGGAAAAAGAGAGAAGGATATTTCAGAAGCCTCAAGACTTCTAAATTGTACAGAGCCAAGTTTCCTTTTCTAGAAACCATTTTTCTCTTCTTTCTCATCAATTACCTTGTTGTCTCTTTATCCAATAATTCTAAGTGATAGAGAATTGAGCATGAGGTAAGAAGGGCTTAGGGCACCAACAAGAAAGGATTTGAGCCCTAAAGTTTTGATGGCTATAGGTTTGGAAGTGGTTCAGGTATGGGGAGGAGGAAGGAGGGAAAAGATGATTCCCAAAACTGACTTTGCCACTTGTGCCTTTCCTGCCTGTAGAAGATTTAAGGGAACCAAGAAAAGTATGGCTGAGTATAATGAAATGTGTGTTATATCCTCTAGTACAGGTTAAGCACACTGCATGGATCCTTACCTGGGACAGATTACTATCAATCTCCTTAGAAGCTCAAGTCTGCTCCCTGGATAGAAGCCCATTGGGGTTTCCTCAAGAGCAGCTTCCTGTTATCTGTGTAGCAGGAAGATAATCTGCCATGTATAACAAACATACGTGAGTCAGCTAACCTCACTTGTTGGTCATCCTCATGTCCTGTTGACCCTGTATTTAATCTTATTATCCAGGACTTTAGGGTGATCCAGAGGTATGTATCCATATTTGTCATTAATAAATAAAATTTTAACATATCTCTCACTTAAGTGACTTAGTTCAGAACCTCTATCACCTCATCAAATGTTATTTAATATTCTAGAGAAATATCCTTTCCCATCTCTCTATTTTTTTAATCTACTAGGATTAATAAATATTAAAATTACTGAATATACAGTTTGTTAACAATGAAGTCAATAATAAAAACAAAGACATTTTTAGGACAATATTCTATCCATGAGAAGGATCATGACCAGTCACTTCAAACTTTCACTGTAATGGCCAGAGTCTTCGCTTAATTTCTGAGAACACAATTCCACCAGTCTCTTCTCAAGGATTCTTTTCATCTTCTTCTCTAGATAAAAGTTAAAAACAATTCTATCAGTTAAAATAAAAGGCTTCTCCATTCTCCTTCTCTTGTCTTCTTCAGCCTCTTTTAAGCCATGACAGGAAAGTAATCTCTACAGCATTTCTCAACCATCACTGAATAGTCTCTTCAGAATCATTCCTTATAAAAGTCTCTTTATAATGTTTCTTCATAAAATAAAAGCTGACAGTTCTATTTTTTTTTTGCTGAGGCAATTGGGGATAAGTGATTTGCCCAGCATCTCACAGCTAGGAAGTGTTAAGTGTCTGAGATCAGATTTGAACTGAGGTCCTCCTGACTTCAGGGCTGGTGCTCTATCTACTGCACCACCTAGCTGCCCCTGGTAGTTCTCTTAAGAGGTTTTTCCTCATATTTCGTGTCTGTTTCATAACTTCTCTAAGAAATGGGCATTGAAAGCTTTTCAGTTTTCTCAAAAGCTGCTAGCTCTAACTGCTCAATCCTAAACATTCCATTTGGCTCCTATATCTATAGTATAACTACTCTGTGGGAGAAACTTTTGAAACAGATATTATACTTGGGTCACAAAGGGGTCTGGGAATAAGGAAATAAAGGATAAAGAAGGTGGATTTTAGGGGAAAATTGGAGAAGTTGGATCAATAGGGTAGTTAACATGATAAATGATAACACCAATGTAGGTTCGAAGGATTTTAATGCTGAAAAGGACTTTGGTGATCAGTCAACTTTCTCATTTTACAGTTGAGGAAAATGAGTCCCAGAACAGCAAAGAGATTTATCCAAGGTCCCAGGAATAGTAGGTTAAAAAAAAGAAAATCAGACTCCTTTGATTCCAGTTACAATACTCTTTCCACTTTCCTCTATAGGTAAGACAGGAAATGTGAGAAGAGATCACATAAGGAGAATGAGTTGACCAGCCAAGAGAAGAAGGAAGACCAGGGGAAAGGAAACTAGGATTTTCCCAGGATCACAAGGGTGAAAGATTTAAGGGACCATTAACCTAGGAGATTTTTTTGAGAGGGTTTCTTTTTCAAAGAATAGAGGGACATGATAGAAAGAGGAAAAATAAGGATTCGGGGGTGGGTAATGATCAGTTTGGGGAGGAGGAAAGACTTCAGCTAAGAGACAGTGCAGTTTTTAGAGTATACACTGCCTTCCTTTCTCATCTCCCTTCATCAAACTCCTCAGATGAAGATCATCAACTATCAACTTCCCAAGTCCTTCAAGGTTCATAGTCTTGTCTCAATAACTTGTCTTGCACATCTCTCTGTGAAGTTGGTGAAAATAGAATTGCGCCATTTTCTACAACTCTCACTCTTTGGCACTGAAGTTATCCTGAGCTCAGGCTGCAGGGAACAAATGGTGGTAGCCTGTGGGTTCCACCTATAGATCTTCAGGTTCTCCAGGTCTAAATCCAGCTGTGGCTGAAAAAGGGCAAGACACTGAAGCAGAGGAATGGGAGGGGCTTTTGGGAAGCTGTGGGGGGAGAGGTTAAGAGAAAGGGTTAGGGATTTTCTGTTCTAGCATCTAGTTCCTGCTCCCCAAAGTGTCTTCTCCATCTTTGCCCCAGTTTCATGCTAATTTTTTGTACCTGATATTGAACATACCTAAAAGAGATTGTAAGCCTGGCACCCTCCTGAGGTCAGCTCTGCAAACCAGAGAGAACAATGGGAAACCAAATGTTTCCCAAACTATTCATCAATCCTATTCTTGAGAACTTCTGCCTCCCCATAAGAGTGATTACTTTTGTGTGAATTCAATTCAATAAAAATTTTAAGGAGTGAGTGAAAAAAATACTGGGCCTGGCATCAGATTTTGTTTGAAACTTGATTCTGCCATTTAGAATGTATGTGAATTTCCTTGAAGCCCAATATCCTCATCTGTGAAAAGGGAATGATAATATTTACATTAACTATTCTGGGATCTTACAGCTGAAAGAGGCTTTAAAAATCATATAGTCCATGCCCTTCATTTTAAAAATGAGGAAACTGAGGCTTGGAATGGTAAAGGGACAATACCGTACACCTAGTAAATGTCAAGACTGGAATTAGAAACAGAAAAAAAATCAGCATTTAAGGGGACTTCGGTGAGCCTGTAGGTCAGCCACACCAAAGTGTGAAGAGATATTTCTCTTTTGACAGTCAACTATCCTTCCTCTTAAAGACCTCTAGTCATGGAGGATTTTCTACCCTAAGAGACCACTTAGTTTATTTCTGAAACATCTTTGGTTGTCAGGAAGTTTTCCCTGCTGAGAATAGTGTGGATGGCGCATGACTTGAGTGTCTCAGGTAACATTTGGGGTGCAGTAATACTGAAAGCAATTCACAATGCTTCATGTCCTACCTTCTATGGGCCTGGAGGGATAATACCTGCAAAGTATCACAAATAATTAACCAACCAGGAGGGGAATGTAATATGCAACTGGTCCACCAGGTGGCATTATAGTCTAGCCAAGAGCTTTGGAGAATCCAGTGAGTCTACAGGAATGGAATATAAGGGGGCTTCTTCCATGGTGAACTCTGTACAGACCTTTCCTAAAGGCCAGAGTATCCCTCCAGGGCAGTAGACCTACAAAGTCTACTCCCCTTTCTTCCACCCCACACTTCTCAAACTTTCTCACTATGTTTGCTTGCCTTGAGATAACACAAAATGAAGATGGGAATTATCGAAGAATTATAAGGAAAACTTCTGGCTCCACTCTCATTGTTTATATGGGCTCTTCTGTCCCTGGTGATGTTCAAACACACACACACACACACACACACACACACTATTTACTACAATATTTAACATATTGTGATCCCATGGTTTACTGAACATAGCAAAATAAAGACATTCATTCTTCAGTTCAACCACCTCCCACAGTTTCCTCTTGGCTTTCCCAATGAGAATGAGAGAAAAAGCAGTTTTTAAACATTCCCTTCTCCTCTCTCATTTCTCCTCCCCTCCCCCTCGCAGTCATAAGAAAGATCAAAAGAAAGGGGTCTCAGGGCTGAGATTCACCTGGGGTCAGTCCCATAAGCCAGAAAGAAATGGTGAGGAATAAGAGGAACAAGAAGTTAATAAATGGTCTGCCAGTCTATCTCCTACCCACACAGGGGTTTTCAAAAGCCAGTCTGATTCCCCGACACATCCAGACACTTCCCAAATCTTGGTTCTTTCATGCACTGTTTGCCAGTCTCCACCCTGCACCTCCTGGGTCCATTGCTTCATCGGGTTTCAGTTTTCCTACTATGGCTTCCTATACAAATCATTCATATGAAGATCCACAGAAGCATCTCTCTGGGACCAGATAATAAACCCCAATATCTGAAGAATATCAGTATTCTCTCACTAATAGAGAACCCTGATTCTATTTCTAGAAAGAGGAAATCTTGAAAAAGGAAAGGTAGATAATATTATATTTTAAACATGCTAAAATTGAGATGTTTATAAATTGTACAAGGGAGATATCTTAGAGGAAGATAGTGGTAATGGAGAGGAATTCAATTTATTTAAAAAAATTAGCAGTGCTCATTCTATGTCAGACAATGTGCTAAGTACTAAAAATATAAAGAGGCAAAAGCAATCCCTGCCCAAAAGGAGCTCACATTTTAATGGAGAGAACAATATTTAAAAAGAAGATACATATAGAGTAGATGAAAAGTAATCTCATAAGTAAGCTCTAGCAGCTGGGGGTTGAGAGCCCTGAAAATGATAAATGAACTGGAGTAAAAAAGGGTAAGGCTCACCAGGTTTAACAGTTCCCCTTTCTAGTCTCACTGACAAGCTATCTACATAGATTGGGGAATGGTAGGGATTGAGAGGAATCCCTTCACCCAGTTCTTTGGCAGTTTTGCTAAGTGAAACTTCTGGGATAATTTTTTAAGGGATTCCAGCAAATGTCTAAGTAGTATAAAAGACTGACAAATGCCTAATGGTTTCTTTATTCAGGTGACTGGGTGCAACTGGCTGGATCCTAAACTCACAAACAAGTTCAAATAACTCCTAGGGCTCTGAGCTAAAAAAGTTAATAGACTCTTTCTCCCTGGGGGATAAAGCTGCACAGTGGCTAATGACCAGCAAACACCAGGAGATGGTGGTAGAAAATAGCAGAGAGCAGTTCAATACAGATGCCATTTCAGAGAAATAACACTGCAAAGAACAAAGCAGCAATTATTCCCAATTCAACAGAAAAAGCAACTTGTAGCAGGGTAACTTCACCAGAGAATATTGCCAGTTCTATGGGTAAGGAAGCAGAAGCTTTGGAAGTGAAGGGATATTATTTCAGGGCATAGAATGGTTACCATAGTTCAAGCTACAGTTTTAAATAGATGCTGCTTCACAACATGCTTCGTAGTAGTTTTGAGGAGATCCACCTGTGTGGAGGATTCTGGCTGCTAAAGTTAAATATAATATAATATAATAATATATTATAGTTTATATATAATAAATATAAATTAATATATTATATAATGTTATGTTGTTATAATATATTAATAAATTGATATATTATTATTTATACTATATTAATAAATTGATGTTTTTATTTATAATATATAATTAATATATAAAGAATAAATGAATGAGTGACAGTTTGAGGGATATAAATAAAAACTTCTAAGGGGGGGGGAATTTGCTTGTTTTTTAGGTCAAAAACATTCCTCCCCAAACCCATTTCCCTCTCCACATGCACATACCCTGCCCTAGATTTGCCTTTCCAGTGCTCAGCAGTCACTCCAAACAGCTTCCTTTCTGCATCTGAAAAAGCCTTTTCTTCTTCCACAGGGTTTTTGATATATGGTATTTCTACCCTGTGTGAAAAGCTGGGTAACTACAATAATCTAACTAATCTAATAATCCGTTTCCTCTCCCCTATATTCAGTTGTCCAAAAGCTAAATGAAATTCCCTGTCAAATGAGATCTCCCAACAAAGGCTGCATCCCAACCACTTGCTGGATATTGCAGAGGGGACTCAAGTCCAAATTGGACTAATCTTGAGACTCTGATTTTGTGTCCATGCTGAAAGGCAACTGTAAAAGCAAACAATGTGGAAAGAGCCCTGAACTGGGGAGTCCAAACCTCTTTTCCCAGCTCTGCCACAGACCAAGTGTCGCTCCAGGGAAGTCACTCTCCTCTATAAGAGCCCCAGCTTTTGAAGATTCAGAATCACAAAGAATCTGGAGGACTTTTCTTGAAAGCTAAAGAATAGATGAGTTAGAATACTCAAGAATCACTTACTGTAAAATAAGGGAATGGAAGAGGGGAAAGAATAATAGTTTATTAAGTACCTACTATGTACAAGGTACTGTGCTAAGCACTTAATATCACCTGATATCAACCCTTCAAGATAGATGCTATTATTATACCCAGTTAGGAAACTGGGGCAGACAGAAGATAAGTGGCTAGCCCAGAGTCACACAGCTAGTAAAAATCTTGGCTGAAATTGAACTCAGGTCTTGCTGACTCCAGAACTGGTTTACTATTCGTTATACCACCTAGGTGATTTGAATTAATTATTTAATAGAAAGAAACATCATATAGAAGGGCACAAGAGAAGAATATTTTGTTGGGGAATTTACCAAGATAGTGGATGGAGCAACAGGAAAGTAGACAGACTTTCAGGAACAATGACAGAGCTAATCAAATTATGTTATTAGAACTAGAAGCAGAGGAAAGGGTAGGGGCTTTGTGCAAATGAGTAAGGCAGCTGGAGAGGTAAGTGGAGTCTTAGATAGAAGTAATTCTCAGTCAGAAAAGGATGATTTTCCAAAGCTGAAAAGGTTAAGTCTTCTGGGGCAAGGATAGTGACTCCAGCAATAAGACAGCAAGTGAGAAGATTGAAAGTGAGAAGTCAGGCACATGGCAGGCAGCAGTGCCTCTGAGACTAGACGTGGTGTCAGATAGTGAGAGTGAAGTCCACTCAACAGCTTCTTTCTTTTCCCTTGTTTTCTCAGAGGTCAGTGTGGGGAAATTAAGACTGGGAGTCTATGTCTCCATCTCTTTTTACAGCAACATTGCACTCCAGCCCCTCCAGACCAGCTGGGAGAAAGGTGTGAAGAGGGAGGTGACTGATAGAATTCCCACAGCAGCCTTTCATGCCTTGTGTTGCTATCTATTTACATGTCTATATTACTTGTTACTGCCAATAAACTACTTGGTCATTAACAATGATTTTTGTCTAAGCCTATAAAATTCATTGTTTATAAGCCTTTAAAAGCTTCAAAGAATAAAAGAACAAAAGTTAGCCCTTAGAAGAAGAGGCTTCCTCAATTTTATTCCAGTGTCAGAGCCAGTCCAAGGCTGGGTTGGGATGGGGTTAAGGCATCTTGATGGCCATGCTGAAAGAATTTCTGCAATTTAGGTAATTCTTAAGACTATCCTAGAGCACTAGACTAGAGTGCCTTCAGACTAGGAAGAAGGACTAATAAAGGGAGCAGCAGAAGCACAAGGGGATAGGGGATGGGGAGTTGTCCCTGACTGCCCCCCAGGAGGCCCCACCTCACATCTTGCAGTACCCCCACTCCTAAGTCTCTACATCTCTAAAATGAAGAGGTCAGGCTAGAATCATGGGTTTTAGAACTACAAGAGACCTTAGGGATAATCTAATCTAAGGCTCTCATTTTGCAGATGAGGAAAACTGAGACCAGAGATCACAGATCAATAGATATATGGCAGAACAAACCAACAGTTTACAGCCATCACACCTGGCTCAAAGTGTCTTTCCCATGACCAGAAAGGAACAGTGGTAGCATTTGAATGCAGAGCTTTTATCTACATGGCACTGTAATTTCTCAAGCATTACAATGCTCAAAAATTACTGAGCTTCTTGAGAATTCCCAGGAAGAATTCCAAACATACCAGAAACTATATCAATCCCTTATAGTTGATTCCTTTCCTAATCTTTATCCAAAATCAATATAGTCACATTTGTCATAAATTCTCTTGTTCCCCTTCCAAAGCCTGCCTTTATCCCTTTACTGTGACATTCTCCAGGATTAAACACTGCTTGAGAAACACCAGAAATCCTGACATTCCAGTCCTGTCTAGTGATTTTTAAAAACTAGATTTGTGATTTTTATCATTATAGAGAACTCCCAGGTCTATGAACAAAGAATAGCATCCACAATGCAATTTTTAATCTTACAGATGTACCAAGAAGTTAAAAAGACTTGTGCAGGGACATACAACCAAAAGATGCCAGAGGTGAGATGGATTCCCAGGTCTTCCTGATTTCTAGTTCAGTTTTGCCCACTGTCTCCTCAGGTGTTTTATATGATGCCAGTATACCAGAAAACACCACTGGGGATGATGAAGTGTTGGGCAAGATGTTGAAGGGTGCAAAGAGACAGGTCATATGTGCAGTAATGCTGCTAAGAGAAGGCAGGAACTTCTGTAAGAAAAAGTAGACAGCTAGTTTGAAAAAAAAAAGTGCCTGAAAAAGGGCTTTGGCTTTCTGGACCATACTTTCCTAAGAAACTGGAAAAATGGCTTCTTGGACAGGTAGATATTGAAGTATATCTAATGAAGATTGGTTAATGTGTGCGTGTATGGACATAACACACACACACACACACACACATCCTTCAGGCTCCTCTGTCTCTATGTCATTGTCTCTCTGTATGTCTCTCTATTATAGAGGCCTTGGGAAGATCCAGATTCCAGTTCTGTCTAGAACACACTAGCAATGTGACTCTAAACAAGTCCTCCAACCACACAGTGCCTGCAGGTAACTAACACTATAGACAACAGCAGGTATGACACTGGAAGGATACTTCATAGCATCAGCTAATGCAGCTAATCCTCTCATTTTACAGATGAGGAAAATGAGTCCCAGGGAGCCTAAGTGACTTGCCCAAAACCACACAGGGAGGTAAGAGGCAGAGTTAGGACTTGAAAGTTCCAAAACCTAGCATTCTTTCATTATACTTCACTCTTTTCCTTTTTTATTAATACTTTTTATTTGTAAAACATATGTATGGGTAATTCCTAAACATTAACCCTTACAAAGCTTTCTGTTACAAATTTTCCCCCCTACTCCCCACCCCTCCCCTAGATGGCAGGATATACACTACATGATAATTATGTTAGAATACTTGAGAAATCGAATATATGTATAGTTATTGCCACACATTATTTTTTTTTGCAGGAGAAATCGTATCTACAAGAAATAATAATCCAATAAAGGAAATACAATGCAAGCAAACCTCAATAGAGAACATGAAAATGATATGTTGTGGTCCACATTTCACATCCCTCTCTCTGGGTGTATATGGCTCTCTTCACTGAACAATTGGAATTGGTTTGAAGCATTTCATTGCTGAAGAGAGTCATGTCCCTTAGAACTGATCCTTATATAGTACTGTTGTTTCCGTGTATAATGATCTCCTGGTTCTGCTCATTTCACTCAGCATCAGTTCATGCAAGTCTCTCCAGGCCTCTCTGAAATCGTCCTGCTGGTCGTTTCTCACAGAGCAATAATATTCCATAACATTCATATACCATAATTTATTCAGCCATTCTCCAATTGATGGGCATCCATTCAGTTTTCAGTTTCTAGCCACTACAAAAAGGGCTGCCACAAATATTCTTGCACATGTGGGACCCTTTCCTTCTTTTAAGATCTCTTTGGGGGGGACGGAGCCAAGATGGCGAACTGCAGACAGCTTTCTCTGTGAACTCCTTTGGGACCTTCCCTCAGACCCAGACAAAGTGAGCCTCCGAACTGGTTTTTGAGTGAAGGCTCCGCCAAACATTTGGTCTACAACGCACTTCTATCAAAAATCTACCTTGAAAGAACTCCGGAGAAGGTTAGCCTCAGGGGAAATCGGCCGCTGGTCGCGATCAGACTCCAGCCGGGGCGGAAGTCAGGGCTGCGATAGAGGGGCGGATTTAAGGCACCCAGGAAGCCCCTGGGAGACACCTGGGCCACTTTGCTCTGCTTGCGGGCAGGTGCTTTGGCAGATCTGCCTTTGGTGAAGGGTGGATCGAGAGCAGCTGAAAATGTGGTCCTAGTGCGAATCTAGCCCCACCAGCCTCAGACCGGAAGTCAACTCGGCAAACTGCCCCAGGGCAAATACAAATTGTTGCAGTTTTCTCTGTTTTTGACCAATATCCCAACTTTAAAACATGAGCAAGAAGCAGAAGAGAGCTCTCACCATAGAAAGCTTTTACGGAGAAAAAATAGAACAGTCCCCAGATCCTGACAGTATGAAAACAATCCCAGATGAAGCCACAAAGGCAGACTTAAATTGGTCTCCCTTTCAGAAGGCTTACCTGGATGATTGCATTAAGAATCTCAAAAGAGAGCTAGAAGAAGAATGGGGAAATAAATTGAGATCAGGGCAACAGAAATATCAAAAACCGGAAAATAGGACTGGTGAATTGGAAAAAGTAAACAGTTCATTGAAAAACAAAATTGGTGAATTGGAAAAAATCACCAACTCACTGGAAAATAAAAATGGTGAACTGGAAAACAAAATTGGTGAATTGGAAAAAGACAACAATTCACTGAAAAACAAAATTGGTGAATTGGAAAAAGACAACAATTCACTGAAAAATAAATCTGGCAAAATGGAAAAAGAATGCATTGAATCAAGAAACTCAATTGGCCAGCTACAAAAGGAGCTAAAAAAGATAACTGAAGAAAATAATACTTTAAAAATTAAAATTGAACAAATAGAAGTAAATGACTCAATAAGACTTCAAGAATCAGTTAAACAAAAACAAAAAAATGAAAAAACAGAAGAAAATATGAAATATCTCCTAGGAAAAACAACTGACTTGGAAAACAGATCCAGGAGAGACAATTTAAGGATTATCGGACTCCCTGAAAGCCACGATGAAAAAAAGAACCTGGATACTATCTTCCAGGAAATCATGAAAGAGA
>JAJPUD010004417.1:34655-81604 GCA_023553655.1 Myrmecobius fasciatus | reverse complement strand
CACACATATGTTATGCAAATAAAATAAAATTTAAAAAAAAAAAGATCTCTTTGGGATATAAGCCCAATAGAAACACTGCTGGGTCAAAGGGTATGCACAGTTTGATAACTTTTTGAGCATAGCTCCAAATTGCTCTCCAGAATGGTTGGATCCATTCACAGTTCCACCAACAATGCATTAGTGTCCCAGTCTTCCCACATCCCCTCCAACATTCATCGTTTTCTTTTCCTGTCATTTTAGCCAATCTGACAGGTGTGTAGTGGTACCTCAGAGTTGTCTTAATTTGCATTTCTCTGATCAATAGTGATTTGGAGCATCTTTTCATATGATTATGAATAGTTTTAATTTCATCTGAAAATTGTCTGTTCATATCCTTTGACCATTTATCAATTGGAGAATGGCTTGAATTCTTATAAATATGAGACAATTCTCTATATATCTTAGAGATGAGACCTTTATCAGAACCCTTAAATGTAAAGATGATTTCTCAATTTGATGCTTCCCTCCTAAGCTTGTCTGCATTAGTTTTGTTTGTACAGAAACTTTTTAACTTAATATAATCAAAATTATCTATCTGGTATTCAATTAGGAGTTCCAGATCTTCTTTGGACATAAATTTATTCCTTCTCCACAGGTCTGAGAGGTAAACTATACTACGTTCCTCTAATTTGCTTACAATATCACTCTTTATATCTAGATCATGAACCCATTTAGATCTTACCTTGGTGTGCGGTGTTAGGTGTGGGTCCAGCCTTAATTTCTTCCACACTAGTTTCCAATTTTCCCAGCAGTACTTCACTGTTTTCCAATCCCTTCAACTGCTGCTTCTCTGAATATAGACTGAAGGTCCTGTTTTTCCCTTCTCTAGACACTCTCCAGGTTATCAGTGTCCCTCTTAAACTGCAGTATGCAGAATTGAACATAGTAACCAAGACCTGATCTGAACAGAAGGGACCCTAAAGCACAATTAATTGCCTTCTTAGTCCTGGAAATGATGCCCAAGATCAGACTGGCTTTTGTGGCTGTGGAACATTATTCCCCTTCACACACTCTATCAACAGTCCAGCCTAGGTGGCCTTCTTGCTGCTTCTCATACACACCTGGTCTTCCATCTCATTCCATCATATTATAGACATGTTAAATAATTAATCGACTAAATGCCTCAACTATTTATATCACATAAATTTGTATCACATAGGCCTTCTAATCAGGCCTCCCCTATTTTTTGTGAAGTTGATTTTTGAACATAAATAAATGAAAGACTTAAAAATGTTTCCTATTGACATATGATGAACTGTGAATGACTTGACTATTTTCAGAAATATAATGATCCAAGACAATATCAAAGGATTCATGATGAAAAATGCTATACACCTCCAGAAAAAGAACTGATGTCTGAATACAGACTGAAGAATCTTATCTTTTTTTCCTTTCTTTTTTTAATTCAAATCTTTTTTCACAAACTGACATATGGAAATGTGATACGTAATTCCATATATATAATATATCAGATTGCTTACTGTCTCAGGGAAGGGGAAGGGAAGGAAGGAAGAGATAGAATCTGAAAACAAGCTAACAAGTTAAAAAAACAAGCAATTAATATTTTTTTAATTACATATATTAAGGGGGGAAATAAAATGTTATTTAAAAAAAGAAAAAAATTCCCTACTGAATTTCATATTATTTAATTCAGTCCAGTGTTCCAGACATCAAGATCTTCTTAGATCTTGATTCTGTCATACATTGTGTTGCTTTTCCCTCCCAGCTTTGTCATCTATAAATTTGATAAACCTGCCCTCTATGCCTTTATCCAAGACTGACAAAAATGTTAAACAGCACAAGGCCAAACCCAGATGGATCCCTGAGGCAATCCACTGGAGACCTCCTGCCAACCTGTCACTGAACCATTAACAGTGACTCTTTGAGTTAGCCTATCCAACCATTTCCAAATCTAATTGTCTCATATAATCTGCATCTCTATCTTCTCCTAAAGAAGAACATCAGATCAACTTTATCAAATGCTTTGCTAAAATATAAATAAATCATATCCTTTTGATTTAAAAAAAATGATTAAAGGCCTGCTATGTTTCAGGCACTGTACTGAGTGCTAGGAATGCAAAACCAGAATTCTATAGCATTGGTCTGATTTATTAATTTAGTTAGCCTGACAAAAAAGGAAATGAGGTTGGTCTGAAGTGACCTGTGCCTGATGAAGCCATGCTGGCACTTGGTGGTCATTACTTCCTTTTCTAGATATTTGTTAACATCTCTTATGATCAACTCTGGAATTTTCTGAAGAATCAAAGTCTAGCTCACTGGTCTCTGACTCATAGTCTTTTGCCTGTTTTATTCCTTTTTGAAAAATAAGGCCATGGCCCCTTCTATAAACTAGTATGGCTCCAATATTCATTGATCAGTGGCGATAACTTATGAAAACCATCCATAGCTGGCTCCAATTATCTCCCCAGCCTTACTAGAACATTACTCCCCTTTACAACCTCTATCAACAGTCCAGCCTAGGTGGCCTTCTTGCTGCTTCTCATACACACCTGGTCTTCAATCTCATTCCAGTCTCTGTGATCCTGCACACAAAGACTGGTCCCATTCCTAGAATGTACTGCCTCTTTGCTTCCATCTTTAAATCCTTAATTTCATTCAAAACTTATCATAATGTCATCTCTTACACAAGGCCTTTTCTGACCCTCCAGGACTAGATCCTTCATCCTGAGATTCCCTTCTGCTTATTTAATATGTATTTTGAAGTTATTTAATCAGTGCATGTTGACTGACTGAATGAGAGTCAAGGATGTAGTTCATCTGGAGAGAGGTGACTGAATTCATCAAAAGCAAGCAGGTGCTGTCTTAGTATCACTTTAATGGCTATCAACTCTTTATTAATGATTTGGGTTCTAACATTTCCCTCACAAGTGTGATATTTTTTTCAGGCAAAAAAAAATCCAAATAGGAATTGAGCAGCTCTGCTTCAGTTTTCACTATTCAATTTATGTTTACCAGTGGCCTTATCTCACTAGTCCTTCTCTGATCTTTCTTTTTCTCTTAGCATAGGTTAAAAAAAACAAAACAAAACAAAACAAAACAAAACAAAACAACCCAAACCCTTTGGGTTGTCCTAAATTTCTCTATCTAAGCTCGATCTATTCTGAGCTTCATCTCTCCTATTTTTGTCAATTCATCATCCTTCCTTGCTACTCTACATATCTTTTTTTTAATCTAACTTGGTTGGTGAGCTCCCTGTGCTTCCCCAATAAACTCTTTAAACAAAAACCTTTCTTTTTCTCTTCAGTAGAATGAAATCCTTTTGTTTCTTCAGAATTTCATTAATGGTTTTCCTATATTTCACAGGCTGATCCTCCAGTACAAAGAATTATACTCATCCCCTTTCTCTGAAAACTTTGAAGCTTCTTGTGTTCTCAAAATCTAGGGTGCATGTCAGAATATTCCCATGTATCTCCTTGTCCTCTATGACAAACACTGGAAATAAGGTCACTTGCTTTCAGGGTTCCCATCATTTGTCTTCCAGCAACTTGTTCTTCCTTGTTAGTGAGATCCAACATAAAATTTCTCTAAATTGGTTTCTCTATCTTTTAAGAAATTATCATCAAAACAAGTTAAGAAGTTATTAACTACTCCGCTTTTGGCACAAAAACAGGGTAATGGATAATTTAAGTGTTCCATTCCTACTATATCATTTCTTCAGGCTAGGCATATGACCTATTTTTTGATCTCTTTATCTCCTCTTTCTAATAAAGTTGTCTAACTTCCAGTTTAAGGATGGTGGGCAAGTCAGTAAAACCAGATAAAAATGTACATGGGAAAACTTTTTTAATACATAAAAACATAATACAACAATGTTGATTTGTGGTTTTCTAAGTCAATATGGCACTTATAGGAATACCTATAGTTGCATTTGATACACTGATCTGTAGTATATTCTGTTTCTTCCTCCACTAATCTTATCTCAAGTACTTCTCACCATGCTTTTCTTTTGACTTCTGAATTTCTTCATTTTAGTATACTTCCTTAATATAAAATGCTACCTCCTACCTCCATGCCTGCCAATCCTATTCTGTTTCTCCTGAAGAAAATATATATATACTCTGGGATATATTCTATTTATCAGTGTTGATTACTTGCATTTGGGCCTCTAGCTTCATTTTTTTGCAGTCTTAATTTACAAATACAGCATTTTTTATTATAAAGACATTTGAGACAGAGATTTTACTCCTGGTTCCTTTTGTGAATTTTGTCTCATAGTTCTTTACTGCTAATGTTTTTCCATTAAACTATTCTAAAAGCCATCTAACTTGACTGATAAACATAAAGGAGTTTTCTTCCTCTGCACCCTTTTCTTTTTAAAGCTATTTTGATTAGATTTGTAAATATAAGAAAAATATATTCTTGACAGCCATTGTCAGATGCAGGTAGGTGGCACAATAAATAAAGTACAGGACTTTGAGTCAAAAAAGTCTTAAATCAAATCTGTCCTTAGACTAGCTGTGTAACCTTAGGAAAGTGTCACCTACAAATACTGCATATGTACTAATACATTGTTGGTGGAGTTGCAAAATAGTATTACTACTGTAGAAAGTAATTTGGAATTATGCAAATAAAGAAACTGAAATGCTCATACTCTTTGAACCAAAAATTCCAAAGGATTTAAAGCTAAATAGAGTGAAAAACATCTATTTTCAATAGACAAGGAAATAGAAATCTGAAAAGGTAAAGGGACTTGCCCAAGAAAGGTAGCAAGTGGAAGAGCCCTGGCCTCCAGTCTAAGCTCTGTCCATGGCTTTACCTGAAACGTAGAAACTCCCATAACAGAATCACCATCCTGCTCCTTCTTCTTCCTTTCTATCTTTTCTCTACCAACTAAATTTTTGCCTCATCTGTTTAAAAGTGACGAGGGTTTGGGTAGCTTGGGGTAGAAATAAAATATGAAGGAGACTGAAACTTCAAGTCTTGGTAGTAGTGATATTCAAAGAGGAGGAAGAAAAGAATTATTTTAATAGAAAAAAATTAAGAAGCCTTGATCTACACAGCAGCCTAGTGTTAACAAAGCCAAAGCCAGAGAGCTAAGCTATTAGAGCAAACACTCACTATTTGACAAAAATTTTTGGATAAAGTGAAAAGTAGTTTGGCAGAAAACTAGGCATAGGACAACATCAAAATAAGCTGCAAATTGGATATATGATTTAGACATAAAGGTGATACTAAAAGCAGATAGGGAAAGCATGGAAGAAATTGCCTGTCAGGGTTATGGATAGGGGGAAACTTCATGACCAAGCAAGAGAAAAGTTTGAGGAGATAAAATGGATAATTATGATTATATATAATTTAAAACATTTTATATAAAACAAAGCAAATATAGCTAAAATTACAAGGAAAGCTAGAAAATGGGGGAAACATTTTATAGTAAGTTTCACTTATAAAAGCCTCATTTCTCGAAAATATAGAGAATTGAGTAAAATTTATAAAAACAGAATCTATTCCCCAATCGAAAAAATGGTCAAAGGATTTGAACAAGCAGTTTTTAGAGGAAGAAATCAAAACTATCAATAATGATATTAAAATGTTCTAAAACTCTAATAACTAAAAATGCAAATTAAAAGAATTCCAAAGCATCTTGGATCTATCAGATTAGCTAACAGACAGAAAAGGGAAATGATGAATATTGGAGATTTTGTAGAAAATTAAAGACATTAATGCACTACTGATAAAGCTGTGATCTAATCTAACGATTCTGAAGAACAGAATTTGGAAATATGTCTAAAAGGCTATGCTATAAAACCATATATACCCTCTGGCCCAGGAATACTATTAGTTCTATACCTTCAAAGGAAGCAAAGGAAAAGGAAAGACCCACATGTACAAAAATATTTATAGCAGCTCTTTTTGTGATGGGAAAGAATCAGAAACAGGAGAGATATCTATCATTTGGGAAATTGTTGAACCACTTATAGTATATGAATGTGAAGGATATGATTATGTTTTAAGAAGTAATGAAAGGAATGATTTCAGAAAAATCTAGGAAAACTTAAATGAACTGATGCGAAGTGAAATGAGAAGAATCCAGAGAATAATCTACAAAGTAATATGAAGATAATCAACAGTGAAAAACTTAATTTCTCTGATCAATACAGTGATCCAAGGCAGTCCAAGAGTCCAAAGGACTCTTGATGAAAAATGCTGTCTACAATTAAAACCATTTATAGTCATATGAAAAGGTGCTCTAAATCACTATTGATCATAGAAATGCAAATTAAGACAACTCTGAGATACCATTACATACTTCTCAGATTGGCTAAGATGACAGGAAAAGATAATGACAAATGTTAGAAAGGATTGGGGAAAATTGGGACACTAATATATTGTTGGTGGAGTAGTGAACTGATTCAACCATTCTAAAGAGCAATTTGGAACTATGCCCAAAGGGCTATCAAACTTTGCATACCCTTTGATCCAGCAATGTCTCTACTAGGCCTATATCCCAAAGAGATCATCGTAAAGGAGGGAAAGGAACCCACATGTGCAAAAATGTTTGTGGCAGCTCTTTTTGTAGTGGCAAGAAACTGGAAACTGAGTGGGATACCCATCAGTTGGAGAATTAAATTATGGTATATGAATGTTATGAAATATTATTGTTCTATAAAAAACAATCAGCAAGATGATTTTAGAGAGGCCTGGAGAGAGTTACATGAATTGATGCTAAGTGAAGTGAGAAGAACCGAAGATTATTGTACACAGCAACAGCAAGATTATGTGATAATCATTTCTGATGGATGTGGTTCTTTTCAACAATGAGGTGATTCAGGTCAATTCTAGTATCTTGTGATTGAGCTAGAGAGAGGACTATAAGAACTGAGTGTGGATCACAACATAGTATTTTCACTCTTTTTGTTGTTGTTTGCTTACATTTTGTTTTCTTTTTCAATTGCACTTGTTTAACATAAAAAAGAAAAAAAATGCTATCTACCTCCAGAGAGAGAACTGATGAATTCTTAGTACAAACTCATAGAATATGACATTCCTAACTTAGCCCTCTTTTCTCTTCTCTCCTTTCTTTCTTTTTCTTCTCCCAATCTTATTTTAAAAAAAGCCAAAGGCAGAACGATCAGGTGAAAGAAGGCTGCATCAGATTCCCCTAATATCCAGGTAGGGCAGATAATCAAGAGGACTTATGGAACTGGAGTCAAGAAATAGAACCTTGGCTCTCAGATTGACAGTGAGTACTCAGAGGTGAGATGAAGGGTGAGTTTGGGGGACAAAGGGTCCTCAGGATGCAGAAGGAAAATCCAACAAGAAGAAGGCAGATATTTAAGGCACATGTAGCCTTCCTCACCCTTTCCCTTCACAAACTCCTCAGAAAGTAACCATCACCTCTAAATCACTAGTCCAAAAGATTTACAGATCCACCACTGAATCTTGACACAGCCATGCACGTTGTGGATAAGGCTGCTCAAATATACCTGTACCACCCTTCACTCACTGCCCTCAAATGATCATGGGGTTTCCTTGAACTACAAGAATTAAATCTTTCACTAAGCATTTAGGAAGTGCCCAGCACTGTGCTAGATGCTGGTGATATGAATAGGAGAATGAAACAAAGTCAAATGGGCTACAAATCAAGTGCTGTGTTTCCCTGTGTCTGCTTGCTTCTCCTTCTCCATCTCCCTCATGCTTCCTCACAATAAGGAAATTGAGGCTAAGAAGGGGTCAGTGCTCTGCAACAGCCCAGAGTACAAGTGGAGAAGTGCCCCACTCCCATCATAAGGAAGTTCACATCTCCTTCCTAGTCCCCAGTCAATCCCTGCCCTGATTCTGGGACAGTCACTGTGCTCTATCTTGTGGCCTTAGACTCCAGTCTCCCACTGTCCTGCCTTCTCCCTGATTTCCCACTCTTACTCAGCTTCTGCCAAGAGGACTGAGAGGAAGAATAGATAAGGAGACTGACTATCCTAAGCTATAATTTGATGAATTAAGACCCAGTCCAGCACTGATGCCTTCAATAGCTATGTCTTCTAACCAGATGTCTTGATGTTTCTAAGATAGAACACCAGGCTGGATAGATGCCAGCTTTGACTCAGAATGACAATTTATATGTTCTAGGCTTTTTTATATTAAAAAAAATGCTCCCATTATGCCTTGCCTGTTAATCAAATTACTGCCTAGTCAGATAGAACAAGTCCTTGTCTTAGAGTTCCTTATCCTGGATTTGATTCTTTATACTGATTTTTACTAATCACTTATCCTTAAGTAATTAATGAATCTCTTCAAAATTCAGTTTCCTAATTTGTAAAATAAGGATAATAATGCATGTAGCAACTACCTCATAGAGTTACAAAGAAACTGCATTAATTTTTTTATTAAAGGACTAGATCTGATTCAATTTAATATTAATTATGTATTACTGTTTGCAAAGCATTCTGCTAGATTGTTGAATACAGAAATTTAACAGTCTTTGCCTCCAAAAAGTTTATATTCACTTGGGAGTCACAACAGATGGAAGTACAAGAAAAACTGAAGAGGAAGCAACCACTAATGACTGGGGAGTGTGAGGGGAAAGATGAGGGAAGGCTTCATAGAGGAAGTGACAACTGAATTAGGACACGTGAAATATGAGCCATTATTTTTCATCATCCATGACAAAGCATTCACTCCAATCCTTTGGTGACTCAATTATTTTTAATAGTCTTTGGACCAGAGCACACCCACAGGGTTTTGGGAAGGAAGGAAAGGGAATTCAGTTCAATTCTGCTGACTTTTAATGAACACCTAAGAGAATAAGGGAGGCTAGACATGTCTCCCACAGAACAAAACTCTCCAGGGTCTGCTATTTGAGTGCTATGAGGCTAGGCCATTTCCTCTCTCCAGGAGGTTTGCTCTTCCACCAGTCATATCTTCTAAGCACTCAATTAAACTGATTTCCCTCCATCTTCCACTGCACATGTTATAATGCAGACTTCCTGTTCTAGCCATGGAAATCTTCAGTCCTGATTCTCACTTGCCTTCCTCTGCTTTCCATGCTGCTTCCAGGGCATGTAGACTAGCCTAGCATCCCCTGCTTTGCCCTTGTCTCCCAGAGCACAGATGGTAGAATAGAAGAGCATTGACTTTAGCCACAGGAGAAATCTTGCCAACACTCCTTTTTAAAGCAGGGATTGGAAAACTAACAACCAAACAGTATTATCCTCATTTTACAAATTAGGAAGTTGATGCTCTGATTGGTGAAATGCCTTAACCAAGGCTAGAGCCAAGACTCTAGTCCAGATCTTGTGACTTCGGACAAAATATTGTACCTGGCTAAGCCTCAGCTTCCCTTGTAGAATAAGTTCATAAACTGTGGGGTGTCTTTTAACTTGAGGCTATAGGCCATCTGAGTCTTCTAAACTAGTTTGCTCATCCAACACTGGCTGCACTGTACCCCCTAAACCCCCTGATCTAGGCAATCTTGGGTATATTTTCTACATTTATTCCTGCCTCTCCTATCAAATTCTGATCTCCCTGAGGGTACATATTCAGAGATGATATATATACCTCTTTCTGAATTCTTCCAGTTCACTCAAAGGACCCTCTCTTTCTCACATTCAGGAATCTGCCTGCTAGGAATTCCCAGGAAGGCAAGGGATTAGAGGGGATAGGAAAGAGAGTCTAGCCTACAGAGTAATTCCATCAATGATTTAGGATTGGGGATTTAAAGTATAGTAGGTCCTTAAAAACCATTGTTGAATGAATGATAAGAGAAGATTCAGAGAGGAAGAAATGTATGAAAAGGTGCAAAGTTTCTTTTAAAAAGTGGCAGTGAGAAAAGGGGAAGGAAAAGAGCTCTTTATGTCCTTTGTCTTGTGGTCATCTATCCGTCTGTTCATTCCATAAGCATTTGTGAATCATCTACTCTGTGGCTAGCACTGAGGCAGATCCTAGGGATACAAAGTCAAAACCAACAGTTCATGCCCTCAAAGAGTTTTAGGGACATAGCACATATAAATACAGAAAATTAATACAAGGTATGGATAAAGTAATCCCTAAAAGGAAAGCACTAGAAACTTCAGGAGGAAAGAAAAAAAATAGGTTTCCTATAGGGTGCTCAGCTTTCAAGGAAGAGAGGAATTGTCCCAAAGAGAGATGAAAAATGAGGTTTGGGGAACAGTCTGTACCAGGGCATAAAAACAAAGGAGTAAAATAACTATGTGGGGGGGGCAGTATGCATGTCACTTAGGCCAGAATGGAGCAGCCCCGAAAGGTGCAGAGTATGTTACAAGCCTAGGAATACAAACTGGATTGAGATTGTGAAGAGCTTTAAAAAAACCATATAGAGAACATAATTATCATGTAGTGGATATCCTGCCATCTGGGGGGGGGGAGTAGGGGGGAAAATTTGTAACAGAAAGCTTTGTAAGGGTTAATGTTTAGGAATTACCCATACATATGTTTTGCAAATAAAAAGTATTAATAAAAAAAGAAAGAAATTAAAACTGATAATTAAAAAAAACATATAGAGAATTAGGCCTTCAAGGTCTTAATGCAGTCCACCTTTCCAGGTTTATTGCAGATTCCACTCCATCACAGATTCTACATTCCAGCCAGATGGGCCTCTTTTGGTCCCCATACCAGACATTCCATCTTGTCTCCTTAACACTGTGCAGACCACTGTGCTTTGAAATTATAGGAAGAGGTCAGGTTCAGAATAGTTTTAAATGCCAGAATTTATAGTTTATCCTGGAAAGTAACAAGAAGTCACTGGGGCCTCTTGAAGTGAAGAGGGATAAAATCAGATCTGTGCATAAAGAATAGCAATTTAGCAGCAATATGGAAGATGCACTAAAGAACAGTGAACAGAAAAGGCTTGAGACAAGAAGACTAAGCAGGTAACTACTGAAGAAATCCAGGTGATCAGCAATGAAAGCTTGGACCTGGGTGGTAGCTGTGAGAGCAGAGAAAGGGATGCATATTGGAACTGTTACAGAGAAAGAACTGATAAGACCTGGTGACTGATTGGATATTCAGGATGAAGAAGACTGAGGATCTGAGAATAACACTGAGAATGTGACCTGGGGGGACTGGAAAGATGTTCGTGCCCTCCAGAAAAATAGGGAAGTTAAGAAGAAAGGTAGTTTTGTTGAGTGGTATTACCCCCATATTACAGATAAGGAAACTGAAGTTCATAAAGATTATGTCACTCCCAGAGTCAACACTGAAGGCCAAATCTTGTGACTCCAAATACAGGGCTTTTCCCACTACACAATAGCTGCCTCCTCTAGTTAATCAGGGAAAATATGACTCCATTCTGACAAAGAACATTTTGTCAGAGAAATCGTAGTTAACAAGCAGGTTAGGGGCTCTGAGTTTGGCAGGCCACAAGAGCCTTCACCTGAGGAAATAAAAAATGTTATCTCTGTACCATAAAGAAGGGTGTCTCAGACCCGAGACATGAGTTGGAAGCACACACAGAACCTTTACTACAGAGCTGCTGCCTGGCTAACTGTGATGGGACCTGGAGACAGCCTTGGGGGTAAAGAGAGAACATAAGCACAAAATAAAAATCAACTATTAAGAAAAAGGATTTGGAATCAAAGGCCTAGGGATCAATCTTGGTTCTGTGGGATCTTGGGATTTCTTTCCTTGTCTAGTCTCAATGGACTCTTCTGTCAAATCAGATATAGTTCACATTTATGTAACACTTATAGATTTACAAAATTACCTTAGTTGATCCTCACAAAAGATGTAGGTCCTAGCCAGTCCTCCCACTAGGTTGAGCTAAGAACTGCGCAGCTGGCCTTGGGAAAGAGCTTAGAGGGATGGGGGTGGGGGATGCAATTTGTATTTAAATTGATGCCTGGCCAGTGGCCATGGATTTTGCTGAGTGGACCGGGACTGAGAGAGGACATAATTGGACAATTAAAGACTTTCCACTTTGGGGTCAAGACAAATGGAAGAATTTTGCTGATGCTTCTGGCAGCTTACAGAAGTTTGTGGGTTGTGTTAGTGCTCACTGGAGACATCATATAGCCACTGTTAACTCAAGGAAGCAGGCTGATGTCCTCAGAAGAACAGGAGAGACTGTGTGTTGGGGGTTATCATCAATATGGATAGGGGGACCCGGATGTTCTATTGTGGTTAGCATGAGGCCATATCATCCCTTGAAACAAAGATGATGCAGACACTTCTGCTTAACAGTATTCTCCTGAACTGTGCAATCCCATAGAGTTTTCAATCTGCCTCTGACAATGTTACTCTGGCCCTCTTACTCCAAACTAAGGACAAGAGATTTGCCCTCTCTATAGTAAACACCTGTTCAGGATCTGGGACTGCAGTACCAGGTAAGTCTGCTATTACTTTAACTAGTATCAAGACTTTCCCTTTCCCTTATAAAACATATTTCTTTTTCCTATGGGCCCCTGATCAAAGTGCCTATTATACAGCAAAGAAGGTCTGGGATTAGGCCCTTAATCACCATATTCACTGGATTTTCAATCTTCCATACCAACTCCAGGCAGCTGGTGTCATGAAACAGACTTTTTAAAAAACAACTTTATAATTACACCCTCTGATTATCAAAAGTGGCTGTCCTATCTTCCAGAGGCAGTAGCTGTGATAAAAACAGCACTGCCCTTAAAAGAAAGGGGACTTTCACTCCAGCAGTTTCTTGGATCTACCTTTTAGAAGGACTTGTTTGACTAAAATGTACTACTTTAGGGTACAGTTTCAATTGACTTCCTGATCATGTCCTTCCTTATTCTATCTTCTGTTCAGGATCACTCAAGACTTGAGGTTTTTACCCCCTTTTATAGATCTGTACAACTAAAGAAAAAGTTCAGGTACTCATTTGTGGGTAGGTTCTCTTAACGCGGAATGTCAAAAGCTCCTTCTTAGAAAGGGTTGGGGAACCAAAGAGTCAGTTATTGGGAGAGGCTTTGTTTTTTAGTGGTATGGGGAAAGTAAAAATCACATTTTATAATTGTGGTAACTAGGAATTTAGGGGAAGGAATTCTTTGGGCTGTTTTATGGTGATTTTAAATCTTTGGATAAAGGCAAAGGAGAAATCTTTATGGAAGAAAAAATGAGATAGTCCCTCAGTAGAGTCTCTGAAGGGCTCAAAATTTAATTTTATCTACGGGGGGAATCTAAGAAAGGGAACTTTTGGCTGGCAGGTTTTGCAAAACTGAATGGGTAAGTAAACTAGCATTATGGGTAAGTAAAACTAGGATTATGAGGTGAGTCTTGGTATCAATTTAGCCTCCAACACAAGTTTTGTGTTAGAAAACTGTGATCTCTCATCTGTTTTTAATTCATATGTCAAGCCCTATAATGAGAATTGGTTACAATGTCATGTGTATCATTCATTTGGTGAGCCTGATCCTCCTGCTGCCATTCCTAGACATCATGCTTATTTTATCCCAGAAGATTTTTATGAACAGCCCCTACTATAAATTAATTTATTTTCATTTGTTTTAAGTTCCTCTCCCATGTCTGAAAGATGTTTTGACATTTTTACTGGTGAAAAACCTTCTAGAAAATTTTGGGCCCTTGTTATCAAGGGATGGTAAGTAGGGGGAGGCTGAGTGGGCTCCTAGGACTGTTATAGCCACAGTTAATTCTCTAACTGGCTCCACTGCTTAGCCCAAAATACTTGGTGGTCTGATCTAAAACTAGAATAGCATCAAGACAAGAAAGGATGTCAGGAATGTTTCCTGAGCTACAACTGTCTTCGAGTTGCTTCCTTCTGTTTCTGAATCAGTAACTGAAGGAGAGGGATCTTTCCTATGCTTTTTATTCTTCTATCTTTTGCTTTTAAATTTTAATTATTAAAATAATTTTCATTGGACTTTGTGACTCATGAGTGTCTGGTGCATTTTTTAAAAAAGAAAAAAACCTCTAAACCTCCAAACCTACTGGACTAACCCAAACTTTGACTTATGCCACAGTATCTGTAACACATTATGAAAATCTCAAGTATACAGATGAATTACTGTCTAACCATACCTCCCCAAATCTTACATATAAAGTTCTTTTTTTTATTCAAGTGTAAGATTTTACATTTATCTATATAAAATTTCACCTTCCTTAAGAACCAAGAAAATAATATGATAATAATAGCTAATATTTATGTAGCAAGTGCCAAGTGCTTTATAATTAATATCTCATTTGATCTTCACCACAACCCTGGGAGGCTATTATGAAGCCCATTTTACAGATAAGGAGGTAGCATAGCTAGGAACTATGTAAGGCTGGATTTTCCTGACTAGGTCCAGTGCTCTATCCACTGCACTTTCTACATATACACAGTAGCTACTATCAGTGTAAATGGAAAAACAAAATCAAAACTGAAGTTGTGTAATTGTAATAAATAAGCTTACACTAAGAAATATAACAATGTATCCCCAACTCTTCTCTGAGAGGAAGGAAATTATGGAGGAGGAACACAGCATATACTATTAAACTTGACTGATTTGTTATCGAGGTGTTGACCCCTTTTTTATTTCTCTGTTATTTGTTTCAAAAAATGGCTTTCTAGGTAGGAAAGGGGGAAGAGGGAAACTAATATGAAAACAAAATGTATCAATAATTTTTACATTGGATCTTCCTAGATATGAACCAATTTCTAGCTATCAAGATCTTTTTAGACTCTGAATCTGCCACCTAGTGAATGTAGTTTTCTCCCTTAATTTGGTATCACCAGCAAATTGGATTAGGATGCATTCAGATTTCTTTCAAGTCATTGATAAAAGTGCTAAAGAGTACAAGACCAAATGCCTTTCCCTGGAGCACACCTCCGAAGAATGGAGAGCTCCTTCAAAATGGCAACAAATCATTAATGGCACACTTTGATTTCAGCCACTCAACCAATTCTGAATCTACCTAATTATATATTAGTGTCTAGCCCACAGCTCTATCTCTGACAAGAATAGCAAGAATGACTTTCTTAACTATCTTGTTAATTGCCTATTAGCCACTTCAAACAGGATGTCCTAAATCGATCACAAACTCAACAAGTCCAAAGCAGAGTTTCTTATTTCATCCCCTCTCCTACAGCTACCCTGCAAACTTATCCCTCTACAAAAAGCATCTCTATTGCTGCCAAGGGTACCACCATCCTATGAGTCACCAGAGTTTAACCTTAGAGTCATCTTCAAGACCTCGCTCTTACTCAGCCCATATATCTAACAATATCTGTTGCTTCTATCTCTACAACATTTTTCAAATACATCCCTTTCCCTAAACTTATACAACCACTAAGCTAGTTCAAACCCTCATCACTTCTCACTTGGCCTAAAGCTTCCTAACTGATCTCTACTTCCAGTCTCTCCTTACTCCAATCCATCTTCTGTACAACTTCCAAAATGAGTTTTCTCAAATTACTTCTCTACTAAATAAACTTCAATGATTCCTTATTACCTCAGGATCAAATAAAAAAAAATCTTCCAGTTGACATTTTAAGCTCATCTCAAACAATCCAGCCTTAATGGCCCTATTTGCTATCCTTACCTACAACATTCCAGCTCCCATCTGCACTGACTGCCCCTCATACCTAACATTCTCCCTCCTCACTTTTTTTATCTTAAAATGCTTGGTTTCTTTCAAGATTCAACTCAAAAGCCACCTTTGGTCAGGGACCTCTCTTCACCCCTAAAGCCTTTCCCTCTCAAATGATCTTCCATGTACTCTGCATATATCTTTTTTATGATCTATTTATTTACATGTCTCCTCACTTAGAATGTAAGATCTTTCATGACAGTTTTTTTCCCTTATCTTTATATCCTCAAGGCTTAGTAAAGAGCTGGCACTAAATCAGTGCTTAATAAATGCTGAAAGACTACTTGATTGCTCTGATCCTTAGAACAAATGAAGTGAACAGGGAGGGCAGGGGTTATTTTTGGATGGCTTTTTGGAGAAACCAGATCTGTGATTCCATTTGCATAAGGAGCTATATGGATAAAGAATCTGTACCAATAAAGGTTAGCACCACATCTGCAAATGACAATCTTAGCATTGTTTATGGGTACTTAAAGGTTAAGTAAACTTGCAGGAGTTATATAGTGAATATGTATGAAATCAAGGGTCTGAATTGAGAGCTTCTTGATCTTGAGGTCAAGTCTCTAACCACCACACCAAACTGCCTAGTCAGTGGAATCTCAGTTAGGCATTCAAAACTCTCTACTTCTATTCCTCCTTACCACCTATTCATTTAATCTCCTTTCCCACTGTTTCTTAGTCAAAAACTTCTCCAGGAGGGCCAGCTTTCCATAGCATTGTCAAAAAATCACCTCCTAACTTCCCATTCTGACTTGGAACCAGGCTGCAATCTTCCTACTCCATCCCATTCCACCCAATTTAACTGCCTGCCAGTCTCTCTCATCTCCATCACTTTCTTTTCACTTTCACTATGGTTCATTTCAAGACCCCCAGATGTGCACAGACCTGCTCCTTGTATCAACATTTAAAGTGGTTTCCCACTGTCATACAAATAAAACACAAACTCAGTCCAGGCCTTCAAAGTGCTCCATAGTCAGTAAATTGCCCTTGCTCAGTCTCATTCTAATCTCAGCCAAACTGAACTATTTTCCCCCCAATAATCCCATCTTCTGCCATTTATGTGTCTTCCAGGCTCAGCACAAACTACCCCTCAGCCCTCCCCACCCCTTCTTTCTGCCACCTTTCCCTTCCTTCAAGGCCCAGCTCAGGAACCATTTCCTCCAAGAAGCTTCCTTAGACCCCACCTGTCTGCTCAGCTAAAAGTTTTCTTCCTCAAACTTCTTAGATTCTAGTTAATCTGATATATCCTATGCATATATTCATTTTCTAATTTGTGCTCATCATTGTTTATACACATATTTTATCTTTTCTACTAAACTGAAATCTCAAGGGTTACAGCTGTCATTTATACAGTACTTTTAAGGTTTACCAAGAGCTTTATATCTATGTTTTCCTTTCATCCTTAGGAAAACTCTGACATAAGCACTACCCTAAGGAACTGTCATTTTTCATCTTTGTAGCCCCAATACCTAGCACAGATTCTTGGATTTAGTGAGCCTTTATCCACTTGTTTGTTGATTCAAACTCCCTTTCCATGGATCACATTCAGTCTCATCTTTGCTAATGCTATTCCCAACAACTGTCAAACTTTCATTTCAAATTCCATGTCCTCCACTGTGTTCTCACAATGTTACTGTTCAGTCATTTCAGTCATGTCCAAATCGTCGTGACCTTCTTCAAGGTTTTCTTGGCAAAGATACTGGAATGGTTTGCCATTTCCTTTTCCAACTCATTTGACAGATGAGGGAACTGAGGAAAGCAGGGTTAAGTGACTTGTTTGGGGTCATACAGCAAAATCTGAGGCCAGATTTGAATTCAGGTTTTCCTGACTCCAATCTTGGCACTCTATCCATTATGCCACATAGTTGCCTTAAGAATCACAACAGAAGATTTCTAAAGGGACACTTTTATGGTGTACAGAGTGCTTCCTTCCCAATCACCCTGAGATAGAGAATAGAGCAAATGATATTATCTCCATCTTACTGATATATAAACTGATTCAGAGAAGTAAGGGGATTCACACAACTGGCTAGTAATGAGACTGGGGCTGCACTCCTGGGCCTCTTACCACTACCTCATATTCTCCATCTTCCTTCCTTGAATTCTTATAGCAGATAGAGTCTCTATCACATAACGTCTCCAGCCTACAGCTTAGGTCTAGCTCTTTGACTGACTAGTACCAGTCTCTGTTTTACGTACACAGATTCCAACTGGACTTTATACTTTACTGGGACAACATATTTTGCATGATGTTGGGCATATGGCGGGTGCTTAAATAGAAATCCATTGACGTAAAAACCTATGATGGAAGCACACTGGAATAGAAAGGCTTTCAGAAGAACATCCATAGCCCAGGAGTGGGTTCTATTTGACTAATGGACATGGTTTCCTGAAATTCTTTTCTTCTCAGAATATTGTGAGGATATATGCACCTATATCTAATGGCACAGCACCTCTCAAAGTACAAGGCCATTATTTTAAAGCATGCTGGCATCCAAGTGACACAAAACTATCCCCTCAGGATCATCAACTTGAAGAATAATGTCCTTTGGACCCAGGCTGAGGCACAGAAAATTGTCTTGGGTAAGTACTTCTCCACACTATTAAAATCCCATTAAAATTTCATGTGGAGAGTGAGAATATAACTATTATGAGGCCCTGTAGAAAGAGAAATGATCCTACCATCATGAGATCTGGCTTCAAATCCTGTCACTGATCCTTATTATGAGTGGGAAACCCTAGGAAGTCCTTTGACCTCTGTTTCCTCACCTAAAATGGCAACAATAATACTTGCTTTACTGATTTTGTAATTTTTGTTCAATCATGCCCAATTCTTCAGGTAGAGTTTTTTGTCAGAGATATAGAATGATTTGCCATTTCTTTCTCCAGATCATTTTACAGAGGAGGAAACTGAGACAAAAGGACTCATACCTAGGTTAGAGCCAGTAAGTGTCTGAAGTCAAATTTGAACTCAAATCTTCTTGTCTCAAGGCTTAAAGCTCTATCCATTGTACTACCTGAGTGCCAGGTACTGACTTCACCTGGCTGCTAAAAAAAAATCTTTTGCAAATCTTTGTTCATTGTTTGTTCTTCATTATTAAAGATGACATCACACAAATCTTACAGTGCTATAGTAATAATAATCATTATGTCACTACCAGCAATAATAATGTCCTATGAGGATCTGTAATTTTATCAAAGTATTATTTCAACAAAAATCACAAATATATATATATAACCCCTACCTCCAACTCCACCCCAACATAAAAGTTTGTCACTGAGAGATGCTATATAATCCAGAATCATCACATGGTTAATCTGGTGATAACCTTCTTCAAACTCAACTAACTTATTGTTCCTAGTAATAATAACAACAATAACATATTTATAGAAATTTACAATTTATAAAACACTTTCACATAATAACTCACTTGAGTATAATGAAAGAACTGTGAGGTAAGAATAATAGGTATTTTTATCCCCATTTTACAGATGAGAAAAGGTTCAGAAATGGTAAATTACTTGCCCTTAGCAATAGTAAGTTTTACTTGAGTTCTAACTCAAACTCAAATCTCACATTCTTTTTTTCACATTACAAGTAACCTGCCATGGGAATAGAAGGGCAGGCGTAGAAGATGCTCAGAGAAAAGGTGAGTTTCCAAAATAGGGATAAAGCAAGGCCAGAGTCAACAATATACCTCCAAACAAGAAGGAAAGCAGCTTCCATCTTCCTATCTCAGGGGCTTCCTTCCCAAGGCAAGGCAAATATTGTGGCAGACTGAGTTAAGGAAGGAAGAAATATTAATGAGACTCCAGATTTCTTCCTACTTACCTCAACAGGGACAACTACATTCCAAACAAATTTCACTTTCTCTTTGTTCCCTATCTCCAAACTATCAAGTAGATCTTGGGGATATAACATGATTAGTGCAGGATCAACCTTCACTAATTCTGCCTTGTTCTCTACCCTGAATATTTTCAGGAAAGGGGTGAGGAAATTCCTTGTTCCTTCCTCTCTGATCCTGCAGCAGGACCCCACGGCTCAATTTTCCTAGACCACATCACCAAGTTCCTTATCATCTCCTATCCTCCATGTTGTACCAAAGATGGTTTCTTTTCTGTGATCAAGTCCTGTTCAATAGCTATTGAATGGTGATCTGGAAAGAAGTGTTTCATCCAACAAAGGCCTAGGAAATAGAAGTAGCCAAGTCTGAGAAATGGGGACAGGCAATAAGGATTTTCAACAGACAAGCAGGTCAGGGCAGGAACCATATCTTATAACTCTTTTGCATTCCCACCTGAATCCAGCACAACACAGAGCACACCATAAGGGATTTCTAAATACTTTTGGAATGGAGGGCAGACAGAACCAAAGGAAGAGGTGAGGAAAAAAGGAATGGAGTCCCAGTTTTCCAGAAAATTACACAACAAAAGAGAAGAGGTAAGATTTAAAGAGTGCTCTTTAAGTTTTACAATGCACTTTATATATACAATGTCCTTTGATCTTCATAGCAGTAAAGTAACACAGGTGCTACAGATATTACTGTCATCTTTTTACAGATGAGAAAACAGAGGCTGAGAGATTTTTCAGAGATGTGCTTGCTCATGGTCACAAAACGAACCTCAAGTACAAACTGGATTCAAATCCAGATTTCTCAGGATTTCAGGGCTTTGACCACTAACACAAAGACTCAAGACAAAAACCATGAGATGAACACAGCGCCTGACAAGTAGGAGCTGCTAAATAAATGTTTATTGACCATTGACAGGAGACAAACAAGATCACAACTCCTTCCCAACTGTTCTTAACATTTCTCTCTTGCTTTCTACTAATTAAAGTCCATTTCAAAATGGGACTAAAGGCATGGTAAAAAAAAAAAAGTACTAGATTTGGAGGCAGTTCCATGTCTCGAAATATCTTGGGTAAATTATTTCACTTTTCTGAACCTCAGTTTCTTCAGCCACAAAATTTTAGGGGTGGACTTAGGTAGTCTCCAAAGTCTCTACCAATTATAACACTCTGTGATTTTGTCAACAGCAAGAAGTCTACCCCAATGGACTTCATTTAACTCCATTCACTGAATATGTTTACAGATTGTTATAAAAGCGTCCTTCAGATCTTTCAAGTGTTTTGTATAGCATGTCCCTATACTATGTGACTTCCAACAATAGAACTGTATCTTTTATTTCTTCTTATTATCCCTTCTAAGTACAGTGGTACCTATATAAGGGGTGCAGTCATGGTATTGACTAACATTTCCTACCAACTGCTTGGCCTTTAAATAGAGCTTCTCTTTAAATCCTCCGTAAGAGCCACTATTCTTTTGGGATGATACTTCTACGTGTAATCATGGAGCTCACTGGGCAGGGCATTCAGAGCTCTGGGATTGTCTTCTCTACCACCTTCTCCCTCTTTAATCTTCAATCTCTCCCTGTTTATTGCCTTCTTCCCTGCTGCCTACAAATATGTGTCTCCTCCATCCTTAAAAATCCCTTCTGTGATCCTTCCAATGAACTATCATCCTGGATCTCTCCTCCTTTTCATGGCTAAACTCCTTGAAAAACTTAGCCACACTCAGACTGTCACTCTCTTTCATGTCACTTGATTCTACACTCCCAGTAATCTCGTTTACAATCATCATCTATTTCAACTGAAACTGGTCTCTCCAAAATTAGGATCTTAATTGCTAAATTTAATGGCCTTTCCTCAATGGTATTCATCCCTACTCTTCCTAAAACCTTGCTAGGTTTTAGAAATAATTTTCTCTCCAAATTCTCCTCCTAACCAGAGCTGCTAGGATACAGGTGGATAGAACAGCAAGCCTGAGGACAGGAAGACCTCAAATCTAATCTCAGATAATGACTAGCTGTGTGACACTAGCCAAGTATCATAATCTCTGTTTGCCTCAGTTTCCTCATCTATGCAAAAGGATCATAACAACACTTACTTTCCAGGATTATTGGGATAATAACTGTAAAAATGCTTAGCACAGTGACTGGCAAAGAGCAAGTGCAATATAAATGGTAACTATTATTATCATAATTACTATTACTACCAATATCACTACTACCACTGCTGCTGCTGCTGACAACTAAGACTGCTCTTTTTCAATCGACTTGCTGGAATATCACCCAGGTTACAAAGGGCTGTCCCCCAAGGCCTTGCACTGGTCCTTCTTCTCCCTAAATAATAGCTTCACTTGGTGACCTCTTCAGCTCCCATGAGTTTAATGGTCATTTCTATACAGATTTTCAGATCTATATAACCAGCCCTAAACTAGCTCCAGACCCACAACTGTTTTATTGGCTTTCTCAAATTATTTATCCCAGAGGCATCTCAAAATCAACATGTCCAAAGAATTCTTCCCCTTCAATCCCTTCCTTCTTCCAAATTTCTCTATTTAAGGGCACCAGCTTCCCAGATACCTAGGTTTCCAACTATAACACACACTCATCTCACATATCTAATTCATCACCAAATCTTGTCATTCTACCTTTACATCTCTCATAGACATCTTCCTCTCCCTACTCTCTCCCCAATACAGTTCATTCTTCACTCAATTGCCACTAAATTGAAGATCTGACTACATCACCCCCACTAGATATACTGCCATTGCTCCCTTTTACCTCCACAATTAAAGAAAAAAATCCCCTATTTGGCTTTTAAAGCTTTTCACAACCTGGCCTCTTCATCCCTCTCAGTCTGGTTGCATTTTATTTCTCTGCACAGTCCATGCACCAGTGTCACTGGACTTCTTGCTGGACCTGAGACACAACTCCATGGATATTTTCACAGGCTGTCCTCCATGCTTACAAAGGTCTCCTCTTCAGCTCTACCTCCTGGAATCCTTCAAGGCTCAAATCCCACCTTTTGCTAGAAGCCTTCCCCAGACCCTTCCCTTTAAATTGCCCTGGAAATATCTAGTAAGCATATTTATTTGCATGTGGTCTGTGAGAAGGAACCACATTTTTGCCTCTCTTTATATCCCCAGGACTTAGCACAGTGTCTGGCACATGAAAAGTGTTTAATAAATGTTCCCTGATTCCCTTTTGGAATGGAATGCAGCTCAGGTTGCAGCCAACTACTGCAACAATCCCAGATTTTGCTCGGGAAGTTGGGGCCCAATCATAGCAAGGAAAGAGCTCAAGGCTGAATTCTTTGGTCAGTGCAGCTGGTTCTCCACCTTCACAATTAGAAGCTTCTTATGAAATTGAAAGGTTCCTGAATTGGGGAGACAAAAAAAAGTTGTCATCATTACCCCTCCAGCTGGTTTCTTGTTTCTACAGTTGATGTAGGCTTTCTTGTTGCACCTGAGGGTGACAGAGACCAAATAAACTGAGTGAAAAGGTAAGACATTAAGTGACTTGTCCAGGGTCCCACAGTCAGGGGGTTAAGTAGTTTGGGTATCCAGCCTTTAGTCAAATCTGGTCCCAGATACTTACTAGCCTGTCACCCATCACATCTCCTGCCCCCAGCTCTTACCAAAAGGTACTCAATGTTTGCTGAATGAATGATCCATCTATTAATAAGAAAAGTCACATTTCTATAAATCTCTAATATTCATAACTCACTTGCACTTGTTTTTGCTAATTTACAGACTAGGAAACTAATCCTTGGAAAAGAAGGCTCTCACCTAGGGTCACCTAGGGGCTAGAGGCGGAATTTGAACCCCCGAGCCAATACTTTCAAAGGCTGAGCCTCCTCCCTCCTCCCTCCTCCCTCCTCCCTCCTCCCTCCTCATACCCCCACCCCCGTGAGCCTAGAGCAGTGTATGTGCACGCCCCGCCTCCCCTCAGGCTCCCAGAGACTTCTGTTGGACCTCCAGAAGCTTAAAAGAATTCTAGAAGGTGCGGGATAGAAAGGAGGAAGGCGGGCCTGTTTGTCTGCCTTCAGGACTACAATACCCAAGAAGCCTCAAGCCGAGCCCTTGAGAGTTTCCGTTATTGACCTGAGTGATTCACCTCTTGTTCCGGTGTTGACGGACGTGTGATTGAGCCAATAGGCTCAGCGGGACGTGAGCACACAGAATCTTTTTGTTTGGGTGGCCCGTTCCTCAGAATCGTTTGAAAGGGAAAGAACTTGGAACCTGAGAAGAGAAATTGGTCTAAGGCCAGAGTTGCTAAACATTAGAAACATCGTCTCTGCCTTTGCCTTTTGCCCCAACTCCCCGCACCAGACAAACATGGAATGACCCAGGTATTTCCCAGTTTTGTGTCAAGACACCTTATTGCGCATGCGCAGGTTTTGGGCCGGTGGAGGGAAAGGTAGTGCTTCTCTTCCCTTTAGTGAGCATGCGCAGATTTTTCCTAGCGGGTAAGGGGAAAAAAGAGAAAGAGGGATCTGAAATCTAGTTTGATCTAAGATCTCATCCTCTTATTCCCCCAAGCTCTCTCTCAGAACTGTCACCGAATTGTCGAAAGCTTAAAGAGAACATATTCAAAAGCAGCTAGGTAGTACAATGGGTAAAGTCGAGTTCAAATCCAAATTCAGATAAATCCCAGCAGTGTGACCCTGAGTATGTCAAACACTAATTCCCAATTTCCTCATCTGTAAAAAGAAATAATAACAGCCCCTTCACGACTCCCGGAGTTGTTAAGATCAAATGAGATAATTGTTAAGTGCACGATACTTGGCACATAATAAGTGTCAGTTGTAATTTTACGAATAAGAAAACCGAGGTCACGTTTGGGTACTCTCCTAATGAAGCAAATTTAATTTGAATTCTTTGACCAAAGTTTTAATACCAGTACTTTTGAATTTTACAAAGTTCTTTCCTTACAGCGACCCTGTGAAGGAGGCAGAGCCAGTCAGTCAATGATCCTCTCTTATTACACATCAGGCACTGTGCTAAGTGATGGGGATACAAAAAGAGGTAAAAATTATTCCTTGCCCTCAAGGAGCTTACAGTCTTAAAGGGAAGACAAAAAGTGAAGAACTATGTGCAAAGAAGCAATAAATGGAAAATATTTAAGAAAGGGAATTAAAAGGGATTGGAAAAGTCTTTCTTTTCTCATAGAAGGTAGAATTTAATTGGAATTTAAAGGAAGCCAGGAGGTGAGGGTGAGAGTTTCATGAGGAAGGTGTGTTCCAGGTATGGCAGAAGGCCAAAGAAATTTTCCCAGCCAAGATAGGAAGCGTCTTGTAAGGAGGCCAGCATCACTGAAGAATTCATGGGAAGGGAGTAGAGGGGAGAGGTAGGGAAATGGTTTAAAGTGCAAGAAGACTGGAAATGTTGAGGAGAGATGGCTACAGAGAGCTTTGAATGTCAAAGAATTTTATATTTGATCCTAGAAGTGACAGGGAGCCACTGGAATTTTTGTGTAAGAGGGAGTAATGTGAGCAAACCTGTGCTGGAGGAAAATCATTTTGTTGGCTGAGTAGGAAACTAGACTAAAATGGAGAGAAATTTGGGGCAGGAAGGCTATTTCCATATTCCAGTAAAGAAGAAGTAAGGATCTGTGGGAGAGTGGTGACAGTATCAGAGAGAAGGAAGCATATTGGAGAGACGTTAAAAAGGTGAAATCAATAGACCTTGGCAACATATTGGGGTGAGGGAGAGAAATAATAAAAATGAATCCCAGGAGAGGATATTGTTGCCTTCTTCAGTAATATGGAAATTTGGAGAGTGGTGGATGTAAGGGGATGGAGTTTTGGGGGGAAATAATGAGCTCAGTTTTTGATGTATTTAATTTAAGATGTCTACTGGACATCCAGTTTAAGACGTCCTAAAAGCAGTTCGAGATGCAAAACTGGAGGTCAGCAGAGATCTTAAAGAAGAATCAGTAGATTTGAGAATCATCATCATAGAAATAATAATTAAATCCACAGGAGCAAATGTAGATCACCAAGTGAAGTAGTATATAGAGAAAAAAGATGACCCAGGACAGAACTCTCTGGCATTGTCTCTTTTTAAAATTTAGCAAATTAAAACTCGGGGAATTTATGTAACTTGTCCATGATCACACAGCTAATGTGTCTGAAGTGGGATTTAAAACTACTTGGGCCAGTTATCTTTTCCCATTCACCCTAACAATTTTTCCTTGATCTCTTTTCCCAATAAACCTTTTTAAAAAAAAAACAAACTTTAAAAAATTATCCTTAGGTTTTGTTTTGTTTTGTTTTTTTGTTTTTTGCTTTTTGCTGAGGCAATTGGGGTTAAGTGACTTGCCCAGGGTCACACAGCTAGGAAGTATCTGAGACCAGATTTTACTCAGGTCCTCCTGACTTCAGGGCTGGCACTGTCTCTATCCACTGCACCACCTAGCTACCCCTATCCTTAGATTTTCACAATAGTGTAAGCTCATTCGGAACTTTAAGCACCCCAGACACTATTCTTAGAGCACAATGCCATGCTTTTCTGTTCATTTTACTTCCTATTTATCTATTTTTCTTTTTAGAAAAATATTTTATTGATTTCTCTTAATACAGTCACTTATCAATAACTCTACCCCCTGCTTGCTTCTCTCATAGAACTCCATATAGTTTATTGATTTCTTTTGTACGATCACTTATCATGTGATATCTACTCCATATTTGCTTCTCTTATAGAACTCCATATTTTCCATGGAAAATAAAGAAACTGAGGTCCCAGTAGGATACTCTCCTACTGAAGCAAATTTAATTTTAATTCTTTGACCAAAGATTTAATATCAGTACTTTTGAGTTTTACAAAGTTCTTCCCTTACAGGGATCCTGTGAAGGAGGCAGGACCAGTCAGTCAATGAGTATTTCCATATTGATAGAGAGAGCCCATCTGTAGTAAGGGCAGTCCCCCTGCCTGTTGCACTGGAGTATCCTTGTATGGCTTAGAGGAAGGAAGAACAGACAGTTCTACTCTTTTCCTCGAAGGCTTCTCCAAGGGAGACTTTCATTCTTGCCAGAAGGGAAAACAAGGGAATTTGGGGCCTGGGGCCATTTTGCTCTCCTCAGAGAAAGAGAGGATATTAAGTTAGAATTATATCTATTTGCTTCCTTATATATAACTAATCTAAGGGATATAACTTCGTTCAATCCAACATTAATTGCTTTGCCTTGCTGTTATTGAAGAGAAGGGGACCCCAAGCCCTATATCCAAAGCTTGACTTTTTCCCCACCAAATACTACTTCCACAATGAATATACATATTGAATAGCAAAGAAAATTTATCCAAATCATTCACAAAACAGAAATCAAAGAAGTTATACATGAGAGAATAGATGCCCTACAGTACAGAGTAAAAGCTCTTTCCCACTGGGAGTTAGATAATTCATTTCAACTAGGAGAGATTGTCCTAGATCTCACCTAAGGGCAAATTCCCCAGAGTCTGTAGTATAGCAAGCTGGGAAGGAAGGACATGATAAAGACTGCCAACTCCTCTCATCTCCACCAATGAGGAAAGTCCCATGCCAATTGGCTTTAGGACAGGGGTTACAAAAGAAAAAGAATTAGTTGACCACAAGAATTGTGTTTAATTTGGGACATTCTATAATATTGATTCCTCAATTCTCTTCTTATGCGAGGAAACCAGGATTAGTCACTGCATTTGATCTTAATTCTGGTGGTTCTTCAATTTTCTGAGAATCATTTTCCTCATTTGTAAAATGGAAATAATAATACCTGTGGTACCTACTTCTCAGGGTTGTTATGAGTCTATAATAGATAATGTATTTGTTTTATAAATTTCTAAGTGCTATATAAATTTCTTGCTACTTATTATCTTCATTAGTGCTTCTTTTGATGTTTTTTATTGATATCATAGATGTTATGTTGGTTCAGTTAAGTGGCACAGTGGATAAAGTGCCAGGTCTAGAGTCAGGAAGACTTATCTTCTTGAACTCAAATCCAGCAGCAGACACTTGCTAGCTGTGTGACTGAACAAATCACTTAATCCTTCCTGCCTCAGTTTCCTCATCTGTAAAACGTGCTGGAGAAGAAAATGGCAAAGTTTCTCTGCCAAGAAAACTTCAAATGGGGTAACAGAGTTGTATATGACTGAAATGGCTCAAAACCAATTAATATTGTGTAAATTGAGCTACTAGTTCTGGTTTCTTTAATATATATCAGTTTATACAGTGTCACATATTTCTCTGAAGTCTTCCTACCCATCATCTATGATACAATAATATTCATAATACTGATGTAATATTACATGTAGGGGAGACAACAATGATTTTGAGGTTCCCTGCCCTTAGGGGGCTTCTGTTCCAACAATAAGTCAATGATTCTAAATGTTCTAGCTTTGGAGTTGCCTCAGGCAATTCCCCCACCCAATTTAAGAATAACAGTCTGTCTGATTCTGAATGGACCACTCCTCCCTTCTTTGCTGACTGTCAGTTAGCTTCTGGCCTCAGGATAGTCCCACAGACTGAACTCCTGAGACAATAGTGATAATCCATTGGGCAGTAAGAACCAAATTGCAGAGACCACTCCTTGGTCCTAACTCTGGGCCATAAAATTAGCATATCTATAACATGAAGAACTAGAAAAATGTGTCTCCTTGCTCCTGTTTCTTTGCTAAATTCTTTTGGAATTTAGTCCACTTATAATGGCATTACAATTACAATAAACTTTGCCCTTAGACCAGAAAATGGATTCAAGCCTGCAAATTCTTTTGAGACATCTCACAAAACTGGTCTGTGACCCCAAACTCTTAGGGTCCCTTTCCCAACCTCAACAGTACTAGAGTATATTTGACTACTTCCCGGGTTCTTTCTATCAGTATAGAACAGTAGAAAATGTGCTGGATTTTGACTCACAAAAGCTGAGTTTAAATCCTGGCTCACTTCCTGGATCACCTTAATCAAGTCACTTAATCTACCTTAGCCTCATATCTCCTATATCTATATAGCCAGCTAGGTGGTGCAGTGGATAGATCATCAGGGCCTATAATCAAGAAGACTCATCTTCCTGAATACAGAATTGGCTTCAGATACTTTACTATACTGATCCTTAGTAAGTCAGTTTCCTCATTTGTAAAATGAGCTAAAGAAGGAAATGCCAAACTGCTACAGTTTCTTTGCCCCCCCCAAAAAAACCCCACAAAACCTCATGAACAGTATGGCCCACCAAATCAGAAAATCAGATAGGACTGAACAACACAAAAGGAAAATTCTTTAAACAGATCAGGTCTGCTAGACTCTAGAACAGAATTGGACACCCTGCTAATGTAATGCTCAGGGAGAAACTGAGGCAGTATCACACAGTGGAAATTAGGTAATGCTTTATTGATGTTAATTGAGAGTTCAGAATCCATAGCTATGGATCAGGACTGGTGGGACTCATGTCTCTAAGCACGAAGTCCAGCCCAGAGACTGACACACAGCTGTGTCAGCCGACTGAATACAAAGTACTCAGCACTAGCACTAGCCCTGAAGTCAGGAGGTCCTGAGTTCAAATCTGGTCTCAGACATTTAACATTCCCTAGCTGTGTGACCCTGGGCAAGTCACTTAACCCCAATTGCCTCAGCAAAAAGCAAAAAAAAAAAAGTACTCAGCACTTCATTGGTGGAGATCACAAGTTTTATAATCTCCATGGCCCAGGGGAAACAAAGAACTCATGGGAACAGCTGAGCACATCTGGTGTCCAAGGAAACCATAAATTCAGTTCTGACAGGTTAGGGAGTAAGGAGCCTTGCCAAAGCAGGCTGCTTGTCTGGGTCATAGATAGATAAGGGGAGGTCGAGGCTGGCCATCTAGAGGTTTCATGATTACTTTGGAATGTGAGTCCAATTATTTCTGAAGGTCAGGAAGTGGGGATTGCTATTCTGGGACAGAGCAATTAAGGGAGACTGAAACAGCAATTAAGGGAGACTGATACTGCAACTGAGGGAAACTGAGACAGTAACTGAGGGAAACTGATACTTCAAATGAGGGAAACTGAGACAGGCACAACACTGAGACCTTGGAGGGAAGAGAGCATCATCTCCCCAGTCAGGGTGGATTCTTATAAGGTTCTTAGGGCACTGACTGGCTCCCAAGTCAGGGATTAAAAACAGGCAAATGAATGAATTCAATACAGCATAGCTGAGTAATATGCCAAAAAATGAACTTACTAGCATTACTGTATTCTAACAAGAAGATGCCATTCTTTTTCTAAGGCTACATGATATGGAAATTGAGATCATAAGGAGAATCCCAAATCCCTATAGAGACAGCTAGGTGATACAGTGTATCTCTGGACCTGGTCAAGAAGCCCTGAGTTAAAATTCAGCCTCAAACACTTACTGGCTGTGTGATTCTGAGCAACTCACTTAACCTTAGTTTTGCCTTAGATTCCTCATCTATAAAATGAGGATAATAACCTTACCTTGCAAGTTTGAGGGGGGCCTCTACTGAGATCATTTTTGCATATTAGACTCTGTATAAATGTTTATTCCCTCTACCAAAACAAGGGAGAAAGGAATCTGAATGTAGGGACTGATACCAGTTTGTGATAGTGAAAGGATGGGAAAATTCTTGGAAAATTAATCAGAAGCAACTGTTCTGGATAAAGAAGATAGAATTATAGCTATGCTTCATCAACAAGCTAGCTAGAGTCTCAGCAGCCAGTTCTAACTTTAATGGGTATTGTTTAACCCTTACATATACCAGAGCTGTATAAGGGGAAACAAACCTAGGAGAATGAAGTCATAGACTCCTCTGTAGCTATTTACTTTTCTACTTTGTATTTCCTCTTCTGAATATAGGTGACCAAATAGGGAACCTGAGACATCATATCTTAAAGGCAACTTTGTGAGTTTAAGAGGTTGGGGTCCCTTAGAGCTGTATTGCACAAGGTAATATTGCTGCATTAGAAAATTTACACTGCCCATAAAAAGAGCTCAATTCCTTGGACAGCTTGCCAAAAAACATGGACCTGGAGCAATTTGAGTGAAGGGTGCAGAACCATGTGAAATGTAAAATGCCCACTCAGTTCTGGAAACTTCAACATGTCTTGATATTTTGAGTATCAACCTCTAGGAGTATGTAAAGTAAGTATGTTACTATTGCTGAATGTTAAGCTTTCTATCAAAGAATACTTGTGAGAACCTTTTGTTTTTAGCATGTCTTTTGTGCAGAGAAAATAAATAACTTTTTCATACTTTTTCTCCCTTCTGGGGAAGAGAGGAAATAAACCTTTATTAAATACCAACTGTGTGTCAAGCATTGTGCTAAGCACTTTACAAGTATGATCTCATTTAATCCTCACAACAACTCTGTGAGATCGGTGCTATTGTTATCCCCATTTAAAAAAAATTTTTGCTGAGGCAATTGGGCTTTAAGTGACTTGCCCAGGGTCACACAGCTAGGAAATGTTAAGTGTCTGAGGGTAGATTTGAACTCAGGTCCTCCTGACTTCAGGGGCTAGCTGCCATTTTACAGGCTGAAGAAACTGAGGCAGACAGTGGTAATATTACTTGCCCAGGATCACACAGCTAGTATATATCACAGGTCAAATTTGAATTTTGGTCTTCCTGACATCAGACTCAGTGGTCTCTCCACTGAACCACCTAAATGTCTTTTGGGGGATTTGAGATTCTCCTCGTAATCCCAATCCCTTATTAGGAGGCTTTAGAAAAATAATGGCATCTTCATTTTTAGAACATTCCAGTGTGAATAAGTTGATTTTAGCCTGCTCACCCAACCAAACTCTATTGAGCTCATTCGTCTTTAATACAAAATCTGAATGACAGAGGGAACCTGCCCTTATAATGTGCAAGGACCATTTCATTTTTTGTCCCTGTGTCTTTAGTGGCTAGCATAGAGCCAGACACATTGTGGGTACTTAGTTTTTGTCAGATTGAATTGAATTGAATTAGGAGACTTTCTGATTACAAATAACAAATTCACATTCCTATTAATCATTTACTACCTAACTCTTTTCTTCAACTGCACATCTCAGAAGATACAAATAATGAAACACAAATGGGGAAATAGAGCAAATCACAAAAACAAAAACAAAAAAACAACTCCTTCCTTTACAGGGGAACCTTTAGGTTTCCTTACACTCAGAAATGCCAAGTTCAGAATCAAAGGACATACATTTGACTCTTGGTTCATTTACTCTGTGACCTTGAAATCACTTAACCTCTTTAGACCTCTATTTCTCATCTATAAAATGACAGCATTGAACGAGAAATCCTCTAAAGTGCCTTCAAACTATAAATCTATGATACCATAATCCCTTGGGCATCGAGGGAGGAGAAGCCAGAGGTTGGTTTGTTTGCAGCTTCTAAGAACTGTTTGGGAGGAGAGTTCTAAATAATTTTTTATTGTAAATTTAGCAGCAATCTCTAGAAATACAAACAAGGAAAGTAAAGAAAGAATTAAACCCATTATGACCATATAAGGAGAACTATTTACATTTTTAAAAGAACATATATTTCTACAAAGCAATAGCAGTAACAAGTTATTAACTCTGGGTCCCATTCTGATCGATCATCTGTGTACACATAAAGTTTTGTCGTTGTTGCTGTTTATGTGGCATCTTGTCCTTCTAGCTGTTTTCTTCACTTTACATTATTCCCTTTGTTGTTCTATATTTCTTTATATTCCTACCATTTGTCATTTTAATGGGGAAATAATATTCCATTATATTGATATACCACAGTTTGTTCAAACATTCCCCAACCATTGACCAAAAAATTTGCTTCCAGTTTTTTTTGCTGTTACAAATAAAGCACTCTGAGTATTTTTATATAGTTAGGTATTTTTTCTTTATAATTATATCCTTAGGGTATAGTCCTAGAAGTGGTGTCATTGGGTCAAAGGGAATAAAACGTTTTCTAAACCTTATTCTGTTTTGCCAGATTGTTCTCCAAAGAAATTGCACCAATTTACAATTCCAACAAGAACCATATTAACAAGTCTGTTTCCCCACAGCCTTATCAACACTGAATTGAACACTTTAACCTATATTACCCATGTGCCAAAAAATCTTAGTAGTGAATTGGATCATATTATAGGGAGAGAAAATATGCTTAGCTGAAACCCCCAATCCGGGGGGGGGGAACCAGAAACCTTCTAAAGTCAAGCTCAGGATGAGATATCCAGTTTCTACTATGTAAATGAATCCTAAGCTAAAATCAACAGAAAATCAGTAATTACATTTAATAGAAACAGAAATGGAAACATAAAACAATAGAAGCATTCTCAACATCATTTCTTTAATGAACTAGATCTTTGAATATTGATAAGATGGAGAACAAGCAAAAAAGATTGACCAAAATAGTGAAAGATTTCAAAACCATGCCATATGAACATCAATTGAAAAGTTGTGATATAGTTGGGACCCCTCTCCCAAATCATGAGCAGTTCAGGTCCCCAATATGTGTTTGGTTAAGCCTCCCTCCTCAGGGGAGTGAGGTTTGTCTAATGCTACTGATTTGAGTTCCCATTCTGTTGTATTCACCGCCTCAAAATCAATCACCAGTGGCTGACACACCAATAATATCTAATTTATAGACATAGATTAGTTTCACAAAGGGATATTTACTGAAAATATATCTATATATAGATATATGTATATCTATAGAGAGATATAGAAAATCTCTATATAGACATATCTATATATAGATATAGAATATATCTATATACAGAGATATATATGTGATATATACATACATATATATGTATGTGTGTTTATGTGTGTGTATGTTTATAATATAGTTCAAAAACATTCTTCTGAATTGGAGCATATTCTCTTTACCACTTTAATGCCTGGGAAGGGTATTCTCAAACTTAAAGTAGCCACTATGAACATTCATTTCATTACATTCACTACTGAGTATGGTATAGTCACTAACTGAGGTCAGTCCCTTCTTACGGCCTGCTACTGAACTAAATCCTTCAAGAGGCTCCTTAGAGTTAGACTCCTTACTTGGTAAGGCAAACTCTGAAATGAACTCTTATTTCCTGGACCTCTGGTAGAATTTCTGAATTTTTGAAAGTCACAGTTACCTTGGCCATTCTGTCTCCGACATTCATTCACCTAAGAGCAAAAAGAACAATGATAAAGAAACATATGTGCCATGTGTTCATGGGCCCCATGGTAGCCAAAGTAGAAGGATTAGAGACCAAGACCACTCTCCTCACCAAGAGTCTTACAGATTGTTTTCCCTCAGGAAAAAGAGATCAATTTGGCTCTCAGGTTTGGAGAATGTGCAGGGGTTGGTGACTGCTTCTTGTCTTCTTACCAAGTAGTGAAGAAAAGCTTTCTGACTGGCTTCTGAGATAGAAATGAGGGTGCTTGTAAATGTACCATTCTCCAAACCTGAGAGCAGAGTTTCTCCATTATACATTATCATGTAATACTAGAAGCATGTTCACCAAACTCAACCCTATGAGTTAGAAGTAAGTAGAATCTATTGCTATGTTCCTGGTGCTGAGATCTCTTTGGTCAGTCATCTATTATAGAAGGAATTAAGAGTTTTATCTAGAAGAAGAGAAAACTTGAGGAAAGGAGGACATGATAACTATCTTCAGTACTTTGAAGGCTTGTCATAGACCTGTCACTGCAAAGGCCTAGCCTCAGAACACAAAAACAGGAACAATGATTAGAAGAGAGAAAGAGGAAGATTTAATCTTGATGGAGAAAAAAGCCTCCTAACAAAGGGAGTTATGTAAAAGTGGAATGCCCTTGGAGGTACTGAGTTTCCCTCATGGAGGGTTTTATACATAACCTTAAAAGCTATTTGTTCTGAGAATTTTAGAACAGAGGTGTACTCTTCCTAGTAAGTGGTCCTGCAGTTCTCTGGAGTGCAGCCTAAACCAAATTAATTTGTAATTGAGAAATATTTGACAAAATATATTAAAATATAGATAATACTACATCTTAAACTTAAGTCAACATGTGGCCCACAGAGATCCTTATTGTATGGTTTAATGGTCCCCATTTCTATTGGAATTTGATACCACTGTTTTATACTATGCAAATTTTCTATACAAATATGGAGTGGTATGGAAAATTATCTATGAGGCTCCTCCTGATCAAAATGCTCTGATTCTGTTTGTGGAGAAGCATTGCTTTTCCTGTGTTCCTAATTTTTTTATTTCTTTAGATTTTAGATGTTGACCACTATCTAATGTAAGGAAGTGTTTTCCTTTATTATAATGAGAAGGGATGGAAGAAAAAATCATCGTTATATGCAAGCTTGCAACATTGGCAAAATTGTTTTTCTTAGACACCTGCCTCTTTCTTGGTTTCACATAAATGCTACTTTTTGAAAGTTTAGATCTCATTTTTTAATAATTGACTCAGTTTCTCCCTATTTGCCTATGCATACAGTCACACAGGTACCCTTATCTCAACTGAATTATATAATGTTTTCCAAACTCTCTTCCTGCTTAATGCCAGCTTCCGAGACCGTGGGCTTCAGAATGAACACTAAATGTGTCCTTGAAGCCCCCTCTTCTCTTCCTGCTCCTGACCTCATTAAAGCCTGCTTGCTCTCTGTAACTGTATAAATATGCCATCATATTCACTGACACTTTGGGATCAATTTTTCTGAAAAAGGAATGAATCCCCTAGCTGAGCAGCTGTGAAAAATAAACTTGAACAATCTGCCTCCTAACCAAAAATGTGGTCTTCTTTGTGCCATAAAAGTACCCAGGAGATAGCTGACTCTGCTTCATTAATAGGCCCCTTTACCAACTGGCTTCACTAACTCTGCTACATATTCTTTTGTCTCCTTAATCTCCAAAGATCATTCTTTCTTCTCCAGATGGGTAAACCTCCATCTCTTGTCTCTGACAGCCCTTGGATAGATACATTGAGCACTCAGTGAATAATATTGATGAATATACACATTTACAAAATAAACAGGTTCTTTGAACAGCTCTGCAGAGCTATTTGCTGGGTGCAGCACAAAGTTTGATTAACTGAAATTCAATTCAACAAACATTTACTAAATACCAACTGAGTGAAGTGTCCTGTGCTAAGCAGTAAGGAAATGAATGTCAACTCAGCTTATAGTCTTGGCTTTGCCACTAAGCTGTGTGACCTTGAGCCCCTAGATGAGGGGTATGATTATGATAATAGCACCTACCTCACAGAATTGTTGAGAATATCAAATGAAATCATGAGACCATATGTTGCAATGGTAAGATCACTAACTGAAGTCAGAGTATGGGAGCTCAAAGCCCACTTCTAATGCTTATTACCCATGTAATCTAATATAGCCAATTATCCTTTTTTATGCATTTTTAAATTTATATTTTCATTTATTTGTTAAATATTTCCCAATTATTTTTTAATTTAACTTTTTTTTAATTTTGAGCTCTACATTCTCTCCCTCTCTTTCATCTTTCCTCTACCCATTCAGAAGATAAACAAGATAAGCAATAACACAAAAAAAATAAAGAAGTGTGCTTCAGTGTACACTCATAATTCATCAGTTTTCTTTCTAGAAGGTAATGGATTATTATTGTTCTATTAAAATTTTTGAACAGGTTGATTTTAGAAAGGCCTGGAAAGATTTACATGAGCTGATGCTGAGCAAAACAAGCAGGACAAAGTCATATCTTTTGACTACTTCTCAGTTGAGGAATGGCTCTTATTTTCATAAATTCGGCTCCATTCCAGCTCCCAATCTTTTACCTTATCTAAAGCACTTTACAATCCCTAATGTGTTTTGCAGATGTAAGTTATGATTAGTAAAATGAGAGAACTGGGCTAAATGAATGGAAAGTTTCCTTCAAACTCTAACATTCTGTGGGTTTATGATTATAATTCATTCATTATACACAATAACAGTAATATTGTGCAATGATCAACTATGAAAAGACTTAGTTCTTCTCAGTGGTTTAGTGATCCAGGCAATCTCAATGACCTTTGGATTAAAAATGCTATCTGCATCCAAAAAGAGAACTATGGAGATTAAATGTAAATCAACATGTGCTGTGTTCACTTCTTTTTTCTGTGTTTTTTTCCCCTCTCTCATGGATTTTCCCTTTTGTTCTGATTTTTCTCTCCACATGATTCATAAAGAAATGTGTATTAAAAAGTTAATATCCATGTATAACTAGAAAAAATAAAACATTTAACAACCAAAAAAGAAATTTTCTACATAGAGTTTGTCTTTGATCATTGTCTTGATCAGAGTAGCCAAGTCTTTCACTTGGTCATCATTACAATATTGTTATTATTATGTACAATGTTCTCCTAGTTCTGCTCATTTCAATAGTAGCTCATTTCATATAAATCTTCCCAAATGTTTTTGAAACCATCCTGCTCATTTTGTATAGGACAACAGTATTCCACTACAATCATATACCACAATTTTTTAGCCATTTCCCAAATGATAGGCACCCCTTAATTTTTTTTATTCTGGGCCACCACAAAATGAGCTGTTATAAATACTTTTATACATATAGATCCTTTCTTCTTTTTTGATGTCTTTGGAATACATATTTAGTAGTGTTGTTGCTGGGTCAAAGTGTTATATAGCACTTTGGGTATAGTTCCAAATTGTTCTCTAAAATGGTCGAAGTAGTGTATAATTCCACCCACAATTCATTCATGTATCTATTTCTTCACATTCTCCAATATTTATTATTTTCCTTTTCTGTCATATTAGTCAACTTTATAGTATGGGGTGGTACCTCAGTTATTTTAATTTACATTAATCAATAGTGATTTAGAGCATTTTTTTTCTGAAAGTTGCTTATTCATATCTTTTTGACTACTTCTTAGTTGAGGAATGGCTCTTATTTTCATAAATTTGGCTCCATTCCAACTCTCAATTTTTGTCTCTATCTAAAGCACTTTGCAATCCTTAATGTGTTTTGCAAATGTCAATTATAATTAGTAAAACGAGAGAACTAGGTTAGATGAACAGGAAGTTTCCTTCAAGCTCTAACATTCTGTGGGTTTATGATTATAATTCAGAAGGAATTATAATTTGGAAGCTAATTCTGGCTTTCATAGGTAAGTAAAATGGACAATACAGGCGCACAAACTGAGTTTTGGGAGTCCCTGAAGTGTCTAATGCCATTAACCTGGAAAAAGCTGAGCCACTTGGCAAAGAAAGGGATTGGGCTTCTTCTTTGTCTCCACGCATCCTAGTACTTGAAGCTGTCAAAAGCTGCTGAATCAGCAGTAAGGAAAGTTGTCCTTCCACTATCTTGTAGTTCTAAGTGAGTCAGTTGAATTTTATTTGGGTGTCCTGGAGGAGACACAGATAAGAGAGAAATGCCTGGAGCTTCCATCCACCCAGGGCATAGTGACCCTAGGAATGGATTAAAGAATTCCTCTTTCAACATTATTAACAAATGGCTCAAGGAACAGCTTGAATCTAGTTAGCATCTTCCTGCCAAGGACCAGCAAATTTATTCTGGAGGATGAGGGAAACTATAAAATCCATATCTTCACAGCAGGCCTCTATATGTTTATTTCATGAGGCAATTAAGCACAGTACATATAGCCCTGAATCCAAAGTTAGGAAGACCAAAGTTCAAAATACAAATCAATCAGTCATTTACCAGCTCTGTGATTGTAAATTAGGCCTTTAACCTCTGCTGCCTCAGTTTCCTCATCTATAAAATGAGAATTATAGTAATACCTGTCTCCCAGAGTTCTTATAAGGATCAAATAAAATATATGTAAAGTGCTTTGCAAACCTTACAGAATTTAAATGCTAACTGATATTATTATTACCTTCAAGGACAATATCCATAATAAGTAAAACAATATACCCAAAAGCCTTAAGGTGAGATGCTATCAGAAAAGCAAAAAGGGAATAAAACAGTCTCATGAAACTTCAATCTGGTTCAATATATTGTAAATATATTTATGTATGTACTATGCATTTTATCTCTCCTGATAGAATGTTAGCTGTTTGAGGGCAGGAAATATTTCATTTTTGTTTCTTTAATCCCTACCACCAAACATAGGTATTTGACAATAAATAAGTCAACAAGCATATCCTAAACACCAAATGCCAAATGTGCCACATGCCTGTTATATACCAAGGACATAGTAGATGTTTAATAAATTCTTATTGAATGATTGATTGATAGTTCAGGAGAGTAGACTAATAGTCTCAGATAATATTATGTGACATAAATAAAATAAAATTGACTCTAGAATGAAGGGACTTGTGTTTGAATCCTAGCTCTGTCAACTTTGCTACCTATGTGACTTTGAGTAAGTATAAATCCTTCTTTTCTCTGCATCTCAGCTTTGTCATATATAAGTTGAATGCTTAGATTAGATCAGTGATTCTCAACATTTTTGTTACATGATCTCTTTTCAATGAAATAAAAGAATTGTGAATCTCTATGTATTTTAATATACTACTTATTATATTCTATAATTATTTACTGCTTAAAGCACCATTAAAGAATTTTTAGCATGAACCCTTTGGACCATTGTCTCAAACCTCCACCCTTGGAGGCACTTGTTCTTGAAGCACTAAATAGGAATTGTTTGACTGAGTAATCTCCAAAATCTTTTCAAGGATATAATTCCATGATCCTGAATCCTGGATGAAGGCCACCTATATAAGAGAGAGCAGACTTATTCCAGACTATAGATGTTACAAAAAGGTATACTCAATAGAAAATGATATTTAAATATATAATTAGATCTTTCCAATAACTGCTTCACATTACGCTGACCCTAAAGTTCACTGACACTAAAAATGGTCAAATAAGATTTTGTGTCTGTCTTTCAGGGAAGCTGCAGAAGTAGTAGTAATAATAACTAATTTGTTGTTCAGTCTTTTATGACTATGATTCCACTTGGGGTTTTCTTGAAAGATATATTGGAGTGCTGTGCCATGTCCTTTTCCAGTTCATTTTACAGATGAGGAAACTGGGGTAAATAGCATTAAGTGACTTGCCAGAGTCACACAGCTAGCAAATATTTGAGGTCAGATTTGAACTCATGAAAATGAGCCTTCCAGATTCCAAATTCAGTGTTCTATCCACTGTGCCACCTTTATTTCACTTTAATCCTGTGAAAATTGTAGTGCAAATATTACTAATTCTATTTTGCAGATGAGAAAAACAGAAACTCTGTGAGATGAAAAGACTTGCCCAGAGTTGTATAGTAAACAAAACTGGGATTTGAACTGAGGCCTCCTGATCTAAAATTAACATTCTTTTCAGTCTTCCATACTGTCTCATTAGGAAAACAGTGGGACCAAAGGACCTCTAAAGTCCCTTTGAATGCTTAGATTTATGATTGGGAAATTCCTAAAATAGAAAACCTTTTTTAAATGCACAATCTTGTTTTCTCTTATTTAAAAAGTCTATCCAGAGCAATGCTTGGCTTGAAATTCAAGCTACCTGAAAATGGGAACTTCATCTTAGTGCCAAAAGGCACAGGTAAGGACTAAGGATTAAATGTGATCTATACCTGGACACTGTTTTCCTGAGCTTTCAAATCCTGTGCTCTACCCTGGGTCTTTCTGACACTTAAAAATTACTGATTGGGTGAGCATAAAAAATCACCTAGCTGATCTGTTTTCTTACATATAAAAGGGAGATAAGAATATCTGTAGTCCTTAATTCACAGAGTTGTTGTGAAAATCAAATAAAATAATGTATATTAAAGGCTTTTCAAATCTCAAGACACAGATTATAATTATTATGTGATTTGCCAGAAAATATGAATACTTAATATGTGCCTTCTAATTTTAAGCCTAAATCCTGACTTCCTTCTCAATGTTTTTACCTGATGGGATAGACTAGTTCTATATGTCAAAGAAACAAAAACAGCTCTACATTCCCCTAACTGTAACCCATAAGAACAGACAAGGTAAAAAGTCATTATTTATTGAGAGCTTACTATTTGTCAGGCACCGAGCTAAGCACTGAAAATATGAAAACAAATAAAAAGAAAGACAGTGACTGCCCTGAAAAAGCTTGCATTATTATATGGCAAGAAAATACACAAAAGGGAGCTAAGTAGTGTGAATGTGTATGGAAGAAGGAGATTGTGAAAGAAGGGGGAGGATGGGGAATGGGAAGACTACCTGAATGAGCTCATGTTATGTTGTGCCACAGTTCTACTGTCTCAGTTTCCCTTAATTGTTCTGCCTCAATTGTCCTTAATTTTTCATCTCCAATTTCCCTGAATTGTTCTGCCTCAGTTTACCTAGTGGCAACCCCCTTTCCTGGCCATCAGGACTGAGATAATTGGGGCTGCAGAGATATGGCCACTAACATTCCAAAGAGTCGTAAAACTCCAGATGGCCTATCTCCAATGTTTGGGCATATCTTTCTAGTTTCAGACTCGATGTCTCCTAGCTCCTTATCAGAATTTATGATCCTTTCTCCATACCCCCAACCTGTCAGAACTGAATTTATAGTTCTTTCCTGGAATTTCAATCCCCCAATGCTTTACCCCTCCTTCTGCCTTTGTTTCCCCAAGCGCCGGAGCCCTATAAGAGTTCCTGGAGCCTCTCACTAGAGGGCTGAATACTTTGAGATCCAGATGGTTGGCTAATATGGCTGCCAGGCCAAACTCTCCATGGGCTGGATGCTTTGAGACAATAGTCCTATTCAGCTGACTAGTCTTCTCTCTCCATTACTATCAATAAAATATTAATATTCTCTAATCTCTAATACTGCCTCAATTTCTCCCAAGCATTACAGTTATAGAAGTACTACTGATGGTTTATATTTTCTCCATTCACCTCCAAGCTTCTCCCCTAGAAAAGTCTTTCTAGACTTTGCCACTATGCAGCTTTAGCAGCTCTCTTACCTTGGAACATCTGTGCTCTCTTGGGGTCTTCTTGCTCTAGAACATCCCATCACCATGCCAGTTTCCTTCTCCCGTTGGTGATCTCCCTTCTCTGTAGTACAAATAAATGTACAAATCACCAGATTGCTCATCTGAGAAATTCTTTTCCCTGAGAAACAAAATAGCACAACTACTGGTTTCAGGAAAATTATCTCTACCTGGAGCCAAAGAGCTAAGTCTGAGGGGTCATAGCATTGTTTTATATTCAGAACTGCCAAGGGGTTTGGGGCCTCTTTCAAATGAACTGATCTAAGGTAAGCAGACTCCATATAGGCAACTACATTGTACTGCGAAGACAGCTCTGGATCTGAGGAAAGCCTGAGTTCAAATCAGGCCTCAGAGATTAAGTGCTTTGCCCAAGGTTACATAGCTAATAAGTATCTGAGGTCATATTTGAACTGATACTGAGCAAGTCACTAACCTCTCTCAGGATCATTTTCTTCATCAATGGACACCTATCTCAGAGTTATTATAAGGCACTTATGAATTAATATATGAAAAGCACAATTTACAATGTATTTACAATATAATAGGAGCAATAATACAATACTAGTCATAATTATAACAATTGAAGGTGTCAGAAAGTGGAATAGACTTCCTGAAGTGATGGATTTCCTTTTACTATAGATTATCAACAATAGACAAACTGGACTTTTATCAGGGAAGTTGTAAAGAAGATTCTTATTCAAGAATAATTTGGACAAGCTATAGCTGAGGCTCTTTCCAACATTAGAACTCTGGACTTTTGGGTGACCATTGTACACTTACTAGAAAACTCTTACATTTGTTTCTCTGTTTAACCTTTGGGTCTTATAGTCAGTCTGTCCTCTACATTGAGCCCTTCTTCAGCATAACCTTTTCTTCACCTATCTCCTCTACTTTTAAAATCATGCAGGAGTGGTAGCAGCACCTTACAGCTTCAAATACAATCTTGTTTTCCTAGTAAAGGCAGTTTTCCTCATCATATTTACCCTAGCCTTTAAAAGCAAGACAATTAGGAAGCATGCTCTCCAGAATGAGGCAGGACTTCCTACCTAACCATTCAAATTAACCAGTCAAGAAGGATTGGAGTCAAAGATCTAGAGGCCCAAGATGGGTGGAGAACCAGTTCAGAAAAGATAGAGCAATTCTCTATCTTTTCCTAGTAGGCTAACCCATGGAAGTGAATAGGGGAATATGCTTAGGAGATCTATTTCTCACCACTACCAGCCTTGAAAATGCTGATTCCATATGTGGGTTAAATTCTTCTGTGTTTTCTGACTTCTTTCTAAATTTCCTAATAGTGGTTGACACTCTGTGTACTAGAGTAACAGAAGAAAAATAGAAGCATAGAGAATCTAAAATACCAAATTTTTAAAAACCATTTTTGTTTGTCTTTGGAATCATTTTTGTTCTCAAATTTTGTGATATTTTATTATAATGGAGGATTGGAATACAGACAGAAAGTTCTGATGATACTTCTCACATGGAGAAGGCTGGGGAGCCTACTTCTGGAGGAGTCATGATATTGTGCTTTGGAAAGACTTTGAAGATACCAGTGTTTTGAAGGTACACCCATTGCCAGCTATGAAGCCGATCAAGAAGTTATTATTTGCCTCATGGATAGTAAATTGGAAATGGTTATAGAACATCTACACCATCTTCAAAAGACTTGTTCAACCAGAGTCTCAGTCATTTTTTTTTAGTTCTCACCCTTGCTGAATCTCTTCTCTTGGTTTGAATTCCTTACTGGCAATGTCTATTGAGAGAGATTATAGGAGATAAGGCCTTGGACACTTTCCCTCCAAGACCAACATGTGACCTCATGAAAATGGGCCTTTTTTTGGAAAATGAGTAGATGCCTATCAATTGGAGAATATCTTAATAAATTATGGTATATGAAAGTAATGGAATATTATAGTTCCATTAAAAAATGATAAGCAGGCTGATTTTAGAAATGCACATGAAGAAGCAGAACCAGGAAAACATTGTACATAGCATCAGCAAGATTGTGCAGTGATCTACTATGATAGACTTGCCTTTTCTCAGCAGTTCCCAAGGCAATCCAAATAAACTTTGGATGGAAAACACCATCCTCATCCAGAGAGAGAATTATGGAGACAATGTAAATCAATACATGATATGTTCACTTTTTTTGTTTTTCTTTCTCATGGTTTTTCATTTTGGTTCTGGTTTTTCTCTGCCAACATGATTCTACGGAAATATGTAAAAATGTGAATGCATGTGTATGACAAAAAAAAATGTTGTTCTACATGTAACTGGGGAAAACTTTTTAAATGTAAATTAAAAAGGACATCAAGGGTTCAAAATTAAATAAGTGAATAAATTCTTTGCCCCATTCTTAGATGAAAGATCTGAAAAAAAGATCTGAAAAAAAAAACCTTGTGATTTTTGCAAGGTCAGCATAATGAACCTCCTGAAGTTTGGGAATCTTAGGGTCTGGGAATCTAAGAGTCAGAGTCCATGCTGTTTTTATGTACAGCTCAGTATTGATGCCTTGAAAACTGAGAAATTCAGTGGATAGAGCACTGGCCCTGAGGACCTGAGTTCAAATCTATCCTCAGACATTTAACACTTACTAGCTGCGTGACCCTGGGCAAGTCACTTAACTTTAATTGCCCTGCACCAAAAAAAAAAAAAAAAAAAAAAGGAAAAAGGAGAACTGAGAAACTTAGGGAACCATCCCAGATGAGTTGTCATCCAGATGCTACATTTGCTCTTTTAAAATTGGTAGAAACAAGTCTATGCTTGTTCTTTCAAGAGTAAACCTACTCTCTCCAAAGATATTCCTTGTGTCTTCATTCTCCATTCTTTATCCTGCCCCATAGCACTTGACCCAGTTGATACTTCCTTGATGAGAATTGGCAGTATCTTCTCCTGGATGATTTCAAAGCACCCATCTAAGTAGAGTACTCTCTCTCCCAATTCAATAGTTTAGTTCATTTGACAACACTCAAAATGGACAAATTCATTTTTTACATTATATTCAATGCTGATTTTTGCCCTCTGGCATTCTTCTTTGAAGTGTTCTTTATGTAAATGAAATATAAATTAAAATTAAAAGTAGCATTTTGATTTAGAAAGCTTTTTGTAGAATATGGCTCTGAGGGAACATTTGGAGCTTTGCAGTGGTCTCCTGGGGAGCCTGTATTTTTCCAGGTGAGAAAGCTCCACTTTCAGGTCCATTTCTATCCCCTCTTTCATTGACAAAGGGTCATAGGAATATAGATGTCAAATTCTGATGTAGAGGTCATCTAGCCCATTTACATTTCATAGATGAAGAAAATAAGGCTCATAGACATCAAATGGCTTTTTCAAGGTGACATGTTTAGTAGGTAGCAAATCCAAGATTCTAACCTACGTCCTCTCATTCTGAAGCCAGACATCTCAATTCCACTGTACCTATTGATGTTGTACTGCAATAGTCATGTTCTCTGGGAGTCTTATGCCAGATGCCTGGTAACCCAAAATCCCTTTCATTGATCCACAGGATGAGAATATGTACTGCCTGTTGTAATGACAAAGTCCAATCATGAACTAGTTTGGGAGTTTTGCCATTAGATCAAAGCATAATGTTGTTTGTGTGTGTGTGTGCTCTATTTCTTCTTTCACAAAACTTATATGGAAATATGTTTTAGGTAATTTCACATATGTAACCTATATCAAATTGCTTACCATTTTAGGGAGGGGAAAATGAGGGAGGAAGAGAAAGAATTTGGAATTCAAATTTTTAAAAAATGTTAAAAAGTATTTTATGTGTAATTGGTAAAAAAAAATTAAATAAAATATTATTTAAAAAAAAGAAATTTTCAACATCTCCAGGGTATTTCCATCCCTCAAATATATCCCTCTGCTTTTAACTCAAACTAAGAAAAGGAGGGAATTCTGACTTGTCATAGGGTCCTAGATAATAGGCTCACAGAGCCAAAAAGATCCTTAGAGATCATCTAATCTAGCTCCCTCATTTCGTTGATAAAGAAGCTGAGGTTAAAGAATAGAGGTTAAGAGATCTAAAGTTATATAGGTAGTGAGTGGCCCAGTAAAGATTTGAATCCATGGATTCTGACAATAAATTCACTATTCTTCATACTATCCACTCATTTCCTGTATGAGAAGGGTCCAAACAGGTGTTTTGAACATAATATATTCTTTTTTTTTTTTTTTTTTGCTGAGGCAATTGGGTTTAAGTGACTTGCCCAGGGTCACACAGCTGTTACGTGTCTGAGATCAGATTTGAACTCAGGTCCTCCTGACTTCAGGGCTGGTGCTCTATCCACTGCGCCACCTAGCTGCCCCAAACATAATATATTCTTAATAAATGTTAGCTGAATGAATTTTGGATCCCTCACCTCCAACTTTAGTATTCCAACAAGCTTCCCATTATTTATTTGTGGTTGATCAGCTTTGGCAAGAGAGCTGCAAGTGGTTGAACACAAGTGATAGATTGGATTATAATGCCCATTGCACAAAGAGAGTTTCTCCTCCATACTTAAGGCAGTTCAGTCCTCTTGAAACCGGACAGAGCCTTTGGAGAATTTGCCCCCAAAAGACTGAGTGTCTGACATTCCAGTCAGCCTGGTATGTAATAACCTTTCCAAAACTAGGCTACCTACTCTGAGAAATAAATCCCAAAGCTAAGGATAGCTTCTCTCAAAATAGGTGTTTGTATCTATGCAAAAAAGTAGGGACCTAAACATCCCCCAATTCATCAAGCTACCAAGAGATAGAATTTAATGTCAAGCACTAGGAGGTAGGGAAGTCAAGATTCAAATTAGGATTAGATTAGATTATTTCTAAGATCTTCTTCAATTATAAATTTCTGTTATCCCATGACTTCTCTTTGTTCTAAGCCCCAGGAAGCAGAATGGCTTGGTACTAAAAACAGATGGCCAGAAATTGGAAGAAATGAGTTTAAGCCATAACTCTCCAAGTAGCTAGGTTTTTAATCTTGGGCATGGTCTTCAGCACTTTGAATCTCAGTGTTCTCATCCGAAAAATGGAACTCTAGCTTAGATATTCCATCTTTAAGATCACTTCCAGCATTAATAATCTGTGAATCTAAGTCACCTTGAGTCCTAGCTGTGATAATAACTGTGTAATACTTGCACAAGTCATTAATTTCCCTGGGCCTCAATTTTGCCATCTGTAATCCTTTCCACAATAATAGCACCTGGACTATACACCTTACGAGACTTGCTTTGGTGAGGGAAATGTTGTCTAAATCTTAAAGTGCCTTTTAGAAGTATATTATTATTATTATCCAAAAGATGCTATGGGTACACGTATAGGAAATTATGGCATCAATCCTGGGAAGTTATTGAAATGGAATCAGAAAGCTATCTGTAGGCTCTTTATCTTGAGACTATTGGGCTGAGACCCAATTCTAGAGGTTTCATGCAAACTTTTCATGTGCTCCCTTCTCCCCCCCCAAACCCTGAACCTTTTTCTTCTGTTCTATGCATTATCCTTTATCCTCCTTTCCCCAAACCACAAGCGTTTCATTAATCTTCTTTGTGTTTTTTTTTCATACATATACCTATGTGAGAATCAGAGAGAGTGGAAAGAGAGAGAAAAAGAGAGAGACAGAGACAGACACACAGAGAGAGACAAACAGGGGGAGAGAGAGAGAGAAAGACAGAGAGACAAAGAGAGGGAGAGAGAGAGAGAGAGAGAGAAAGAGAGAGAGAGAGA